>JABUQX010078716.1:17500-27500 GCA_015478945.1 Trachelipus rathkii
TATATATATATATATATATATATATATAGCTAACAGGAAACTGCTATAAATCAAAGAATTGAAGTTGCAGTTTATTGCATGGGTATTCATAATGGTACAAGTGTGAAATATATCAAGTGCAACATATCGATTGCTAAAAAAAGAATGACCATTTGATAAATTGCAACGTTACATTTTATAACACT
Organism: Trachelipus rathkii; assembly: GCA_015478945.1. Classification (NCBI taxonomy): domain Eukaryota; kingdom Metazoa; phylum Arthropoda; class Malacostraca; order Isopoda; family Trachelipodidae; genus Trachelipus; species Trachelipus rathkii. Next base: position 17,686 of record JABUQX010078716.1, read on the forward strand.
GCTTTTATAAAATTAATATCCTATTATTCTTACTAACTTTCATTACAATGCAATATATAAGAGATGCACCTTTACATTATATGTCTTGCACTTTTAATCTCAAAGCTTTAACTGTTTTTAAGGTCCTCTTGCCATATTCTGTGCTCTGTCGGCTTTCATCCGTAATTTGAAATAAATGCATAAAAAAAAACAAATAAATAAAAGAGCTTTATATAATAATGTGAATATACACATGAATCTACATAGCTTTTTATTAAATCATATCGTGTGACTGCATTTAAATTTTCAAGTACTTAGCGTCAATTATAACAATACTATAATATAATCTACACAAACCTTATTAGGTAATTTAACAAATTTTAAATTGAAATATAAAAAAAAAAATTAAACTGAAAACTTTGAAGTGTAAGCTCGAAATATTCAACAAAGTCGTTTTAGAATAAGCTGAAAGGAAAACGGCAAAAGTCACCATAAAACTCTCGTATTGTTGGTAATTCAAGAGTGCAAGTTGGCAACAGCTAAATTTACGAGCATAGTTACAAGGTTCTGATATCTTAAATTGATGTCTCTGTGACTAAGGAAGAAGATAGGAAGGAAGAAAGCATCCTCATAACGAGAGGAGAAGAAAGAAGGGTGCAACAAAAGAAGAAAGACTCAAACTCCTAAATACCCCATACCCAAGACTAAAGACGGAGAAGCAGAATAAGAATTAGACCGTTTTCGTTTTTGTCATTCGTGCTTACGCTCGATTAGAAATGCTTATCCAGTTTTAGCACGAATTTCGTGCATAATCGAACGAGATTTCTCATAAAAGTTACTTCTGTTTACAAACATTTGGAATCAGCTGTTGTGGACCACGTGGTTTTGGAATAAACGGAAATAAAAAAATAACAAATGGTTTATATTACAAATAATTGATCAACTATTGTGATGGAGTTTATAGATTTGGAAGAAATTAGATTTAAAGCTAACTTTATTGAATGAAACATTCATCAAACCAAACGGACCTACCACCCCGTCATCTTGTCTGTTTACATTTTTTCGTAAGAACTTGCTTAAATTCGACAAGCATGAGAAATAGCAACCTTACAGAATTAAGGAAATTCCTTACTTTTGGTAAGCATTTTTCCCGATTTTGCGCCGTTTGACAAAAACGAACGCAAACTCGAGCACTCCTTACGTTTCATAAGCACAAATGCAAAAACAAAAACGGCTTTAAATATAAAAAAAAGAAAAGAAATTTGAGAACCTTTAAGTATTTTAAAGGTTTTGAGTTTATAAATATAAAGCCATTTCGTTTTTACATTTGTGCTCACGAAACGTAAGAAATGCTAGAGTTTGGGCTGAAACACACTCACATCGTTGTCCCGACTTTGCTCTGGTCAATACCCCTCCCTTTTCAAAACGGAAATGGGATCGTATAAATTTCAATAAATTAGAAACTTGAGGGGGGGAGGGGGGAGGGGGGATAGGCTGGAATTTAAACCGGAGTTGATCTTCTGACCGACTTTAAATCCCTTGTTTTAAGCGATAGTAACCAAAGCATCTATCCTATATTGAACACCATATATAAAACTATGCCAGCTTAACTGTTGCAATTTTTACTCTCGATGATAAAATTTTATGAAAGACTGAAAATGTTCTCATAGTATTATGATATGATCAAAGTAATAAAAATGCTATTAAGCACCTTGTACTTTAATGCGAAAGTAAACCTGATTTTGCAAGATTTTTTTAGAACGGTTATTGCAAAGATAGATGACCGTTATTAAGTGAATTGCGAAAATTACTAACAAAAACAGTACAGAGAAGGAATGAAGTTAACTGTCTTAATTAAAACTATTTAAAATATTTTAATAAAACCATATAAAAAGGATAAAATAAAAGAATCGATACTACAACAAAATGTAATTCAAATGCAGTAAAATGGATAATGACAAAGAATCCGAGTGGCTTCTACATTTTTAAGAACAGATTTAATTGTACATAAATATTGGTATATGTTCTGTTAAATTCATAAAATAATACTTTAGACAAAGAAGGTCTAATAGGAACGGCAAATTCTATCACATTACCTATAAAATATGCTAAATATTATCATTAATATTAGGGTAAATATTAATAAATCTATAAATTATTACTAGTTTAACTTCTTTGTTATTAATTTGAAATAAAATGAAAAGGTTCGTTATAATAAAACATATGAATTCATTTATTATTCATGCCGTTATATGATAAGATAATTCTAACAATGGTCAAAATTTTATATTAATAATAAATTTGTAAAACTTAATATCCTTGTTGGTGGGGGTGGAGGGGTGGAAAAATTCCCTCACCTCACTGTATGTCCTGCGTGTCGTAGGAGGAGACGAATAAAGGGCCGTGGTAGCTTGGGTAGGGGCCCCGCTAACAGGTATTAATGATCTAGGAATGCTCATGCATGCCTCGGTTTTACTACACACGTTTGCGCACCACACCCCAGTCCATGGGGAGCCGAGGGGAGGCGCATTTAAAGATGTAAATAATTCCACAATAAGCGCCAATATCCATCCAATAATTTTCCTTTTTTATTTAGCTACGTCACTCTTCATCTGACAACAGAAATTATTGCCAAAGTGAACATGATGATGATCTTTATTTTGAATAGTCGAAATTTCAATAAAATACCTCATTGAAAGCGAATTAAAAAATCTAGTAAATTTTATATTTTCCTTCTTTCTGCGTTTTTAGCAGCAGCTTTTTTCTTCATCAAGTGCACCCTTCGTTCAGCATTCATTAGTGAATTTGCAGCAGGAGGAGCTGATGCACTGCTTCTTGTACTGGTTGATGATATATTACTTCTGGCTTGAACTACTTGAACCTTGAACTGCTCGAGTTTAGTAAACTGCGTACTGTTGCCGGTACCTTCAAATAAATTAAATAAATAAATAAGTGTCTGAGCTTAAATATTTAGGATATATGTTGGATGAAAAGGGAACGGATGATGCAGAGTGTAGTAGGAAAGTTGTGAATGGTAGGAAGGTGGCTGGAGCAATTAAATCCTTGGTGGATGTAAAAGGACTAGGTCTTGAGTGCGCTAGAGTCTTACATGAGGGTTTGTTGTTACCTGTGTTAATGTATAGTAGTGAAACTATGGTCTGGAATAAGAGGCATATATTTAAAGTGCAATGTATTCAGATGGACAATCTCAAGGGGCGTGTTAGGTGTGAGAAGAATTGATAAAATGAGGAATGAATGCATTAGGGAGTTGTGTGGTTTAAAGAAAGGAGTAAATGAGAGAATAAATTAAAGTATATTGAGATGGTTTGATCATGTGGAAAGGATGGGGGATAGTCGGTTGGTTAAGCGGATGTATAGTGGTGAGTGTGCTGGGAATCGACCGGCTGGGAGATCGAAGAAAAAGTGGATTGAATCAGTAAAGGAATGCCTGGAGGAGAGAAATGTGAGTTTGGCAGAGGCGAGAAGAAAGGTGCATAATAGGAGTGAATGGCGGGGTTTTGTGTGAGGGTATGGTTATAGCCCACCTGGGCCATCGCCCAAGGGATGAACAATCCATTGACGAGATGCCATAGTGAGGGTCCGTCGCGGTCCTGAAGCTCTAGGGTGGATTTTTTGACTGCGACGAGCTACTCACTAAAAGGTATAAGGGGGCGGTAAGGCTGGGGTTTCCTTTTCGCCTTGCGTCATATTCTTATACTACTTTTCTATTTCTGGTGCAAGTTACGCCCCTTACCCTCAGCCAAATGGGGAAAGGTGGGTGATGATGATGAAATAAATAAATCCATATATATATATAATATATATATATATATATATATATATATAGTAGTATATATTTATATATATAGTATAAGTCATAATATTATATATAATATATATATATATATATAAGATACGGTATAATATAATATAATAATATATATAATATATATATATTATATATATATATATTAATATAATATATATATAGTATATATATATATAGTATATATATATTATATATATATATATATATATAATATATATATATATATATATATATCATATATTATATATATATATATATATATATATATATATATATATTTATATATATATATATAAAATATATATATTATATATATATATTATATATATAATATATAATATATATATATATATTATATATAATATACTATATATATATATAATTATATAATTATATATAATATCTATATATATATATAGTATATATTATATCCCTGTGTGCGGGGAGAAAGAATTTCGCACAATCGTATGTTCCTGCGTGTCGCTAGAAGTCACCTAAGGGGCCGTGGTAGTTGGGTTGGCTGCCCACTACCACCTTTCTCTTGCTAGGAATGCTGATGCATGCCTCGGAGATGGTGGTGATCGCCGTAAACGACCTTCTTACTTTCGGCTATCTTTCGGCGAAAATCGTATGGGTACATGGAATGTCAGAGGATAAATGTTGGCGAGAAGAGGAGAGAGGTGATGGATGTATTTAGAAAGGGAATTTGATTTGCTCGCTGTGACTGAAACAAAGCATGAAGGAAAGGTTGAATTAAGTGGTGTGATTGAATGTGTGCGTGCTGGTGTGGAAGAGAATGAGAGAGGGAGAGAAAGGAGTTGCAATTTTGATGAGTGACCTGTGGTACAAAGCTATGGTAGATTTGTGTGTGTGAGTACCTAGAATTCTAATGGTTATTTTTAAGTTTGAAAAAGGTCAAGGTGTGTGTGGTTGTGACGTATGGTCATCTGAGGGAAACGTGAAGAGAGTACGATTTTTTGGGAGAGGATTTGAATGATGTTCTGGAATGGGGTGAGTAGGATTTCAGATTGAATAGTGTTGGGGACCTGAAATGGTTGGATAGGTGATCAAAAAGCGGATGGTATAAACCGGTGTTTTGGGGTGGGCGGAGAAAATGAGAATGGTGGAAGGTGATTGATTTCTTGAAGAAGAGGTATGTGTGTAAGTAATACTTTCTTTAAACACAAGAGTATTTTCATAAGTATACTACGGAGTTGGTGTAGGGTAGAGATGGTAATCGACAGTGAAAGTATGATTGAAGTTTTGTGTTAGGGTGAAGAGGCAGATGATTGAAAGTATGTGTTGGAAATGTTAAATAGTTATGGGGTTTAGGAAATGGGATTATCGGATCATTATGTTGTTTCTATGTAAAATTAATTAAGTGGGGGCTTGGATGGAGAGGAAGGTGATACGAAAAGGAAGTAGGTAAAGAAAGAAGTGAGAAGTTAAGTGAGCAGAGATAAGGAATAAGTATGTAGAGCGCTCGCTAGTAATCGGTTGAAATGTGAAAACAAGTTGATCACTGAACAAATCTGGGGGCAAATGAAGACAATTGTTAGTAGTGCAAAGGAAGTTGTGTGGATGTGCTAAAACGTAGGAAAGTAAGAATGTTAACAGGCGAATGGTAGGAATGAAAGAGGGTGATGAAAGCGGTTAGAGGTAAAAAAGAAGCGTGGTTTGAATGTAAAAAGCCAATGATGAAGATTCAAAAGAAAGATGCTTGGAATTATATAAGGAGTGAAAAAAGAAAATACTAAAAGGTGTATACGTAGGAGAAAAAACAAGAAGGTAAATGAACAGTTTGGAAGGAGATGAATGGGGGAATACAAGAAATAGGAAGCTCTTCTGGAGGAAGCGCGGAAGGTTATGGGTAAAGAATGAAAGAATAAGGGGAATCATGCTAGAATAATGAATAGGGATGGTGCTGTTGTAACTGATGAAAATGGATGTGAGGGGGAGTGTGGAAAGAACACTTCGAAAATCTGCACCATATTAACAGTAATGAATGAGGGTGTTATGAGTGTGTGGTTTTGATGGGGCAGAAGGAATAGGTATTTTGGGGATGAGGTTATTAGTAAGGAGGAGGTAATGGGTAGAGTGAGAAGTTGAAGAATGGTAAATCTGCAGGTATAGATGAAATTACTGGTGAAATGATCAAGAGCGGAGGCGAGATGGTGATTGATTGGATTTGGAAGTTATGTAATAAAGCGTTTATAGAGGTATAGTTCCAAGGGATTGGAGGAGAAGCGGTAATAGTACCTTGTATAAGGGAAAGGGAGAAAAGGGGAACTGTAGAAATTATAGGGAATAAGTTTATTGAAGTGTTGTAGGAAGGGTATATGCTGGTATTCTTGGTCGAAGAGTGCGTCGAGTGACTGAGGGACCTGATTGGTGAAGAACAAGGTGGTTTTAGGAGTGGAGTAGAGGATGCGTGGATCAATTTTTTTACATTGAAACAAATGATTGAGAAAAATGAGGCGAAGAAGAATAAATTATATTTGGTTTTAATGGGATTTAACAACAGGAGTATGAATAGAGTTAATAGGGAAAGCTTTATGGCAGGTATTAGTGATATATGGTGTTGGTGGTAGGCTTCTGAATGGAATCAAAAGTATGTATGACGATAGTGAAGCGTGTGTAAGAATAAATGGTGTCAATGGTGATTGGTTTAAGGATTAATAGCCGAGTGAGAACAGGGTTGTGTTATGTCTCCTTGGTTATTCAATTGGTATATGGATGGGTTATGAAAGAATTCGAGTGGGGATGGCAGGAAAAGATTTGAAATGAATGGAGAATGGAGAGGAGTTGGAGGTGCCCTACCTATTGTATGAGGATGATTTGGTTCTGTGGTGGCGAGTCTGAAGAGAGTTTTGAGAAGATTGGTGGAGAGATTTGGCAGGGTATGTAAAAGGGGGTTTGAAAGTAAACACGGTGATAAGAGTAAGGTTATGGGTTGTGAGTGAGGACGTCCTCAGTGGTGAAGTTATGTTAGGAGTGACTGAGCGCTGAGGCAAGTGTTGAGTTTCAAATATTTTAGGGTATGTAGTTTGGAACGAGAAGGGAACGGATGATGGACCCAGAGTGTAGTAGGAAAGTTCGTTGGTGGCAGGGAAGGTGGCTGGTTGCAATTAAATCGTTGGTGAATTAAAAGGGACTAAGTCTTTGAGTGCGCTATGGGTCTACATGAGGGTATGTTGTTAACCTGTGTTAATGTTATGGTAGTGAGACAATGGTCTGGAATAAGAAGTATAGATCTAAAGTTAATGTGAGTTCAATAGGACAATACTCTTAGGGGCATGCTAGTTGTGAAAAGAATTAATAAAGTTGAGGAATGAACGTATTAGAGAGTTGTGTCGTGTGAAGAAAGGGGTAAATGAGAGAAATAAATGAAAGTAATGTTGAGATGGTTTGGTCATGTGGAAAGGATGAATGAAAGTCGGGTTGGTTAAGCGATGTATAGGTGGAGAGTGTGTTGGGAACCGACCGGCTGGGAGACCGAAGAGAAAGTGGATGTGTCGGTGAACGAATGTCTGAAGGAGAGAATGTGAGTTTGGCAGGAGGCCAGAATAAAGGTGCATGATAGGAGAGAGAATGGCGGGGTTTTGTATGGGGCATGGTTGTGCCCACCTGGGCCAGGGATGACCCTTACATTGACGATTTTTCATAGTGAGGGTCCATCGCGGTCCTATGATGCTCTAGGGTGGATTTCTGTCTGTGACGAGCTTCTCACTAATTAATGTACAGAGGGGGCGGTAAGGCTGGGCTTTCTTTTCGACTTGTTCATGTTCTCCTACTGCTTTTCTTTTCGATGCTTGTCACGGCACCTCACCCCCAATCTTGGGGCAAAGAGGAATGTGATGAAGAAAGAAAGAATATTATTATTATATATATATATATATATATATATATAATATATATAGTATAGTATATATATATATTATACTAGTTGTACTAATACTATATTATTATTATATATATATAGTATATATATATATATATAATATATATATATATATATATAATAATATATATACTATATAAATTAAAACTCTGCTGCGAACACGTGGTGGCGACTATTTTGGGATAGTAGCCTAAAGTTCGATTTCCTGTACAGGGTTCACACTGAAATTTTGAATTTGATTTCCCTGACTTTCCCTGACCAGCGTGTTCGTTACATTGGCTTATGAAACTTATTTATTAATTATTGCAGCCTATTTACTCAGTTTATACATTAAATTATTGAAAAATTAACTTTAGACTGTTCATCATCATGGTGAATTTTTAAAAAAAATATTTTATTTTTTTAGTAATCAGCCTATACCTTCCCCAAAGCCGTTCCAACGCACTCCTTTTTATTTTTTTTAAAAAGGTAAACAAGTTTTAATTTATACAAAAAGGAAATAATTAAAAGATTACACATTAATGGACTAGGTGACTAACGTCCACTGTGATCATCAAAAAGTTCTAAATGGGGAGATTTTGAAGGTTAACTTTTTCTTCTCAAGCCTCTGAATTTTGATTTTATAGAGTCTTCTTCTGTCAAAGCTTCCAGTTTTTAAAAACATCTTTCTCTGCTCTTTCAAGTTATAGATCTGTTAATGAATAATTCTTTTTTTCAAAGCTTTTTTATTCTCTTCTCCCTTCTTTGGGGTTCTGTTGTTTGACTCTTTGAGATGTTCTTGTCATATCTCCTACTGGGCAGCTCTTACATTTGTCAACATTTATTGAGTGATATGAACTTTATGAATACTTCATGAGATCTTATAGCATTGTGCCCTGTTCTTTGAGAAATCAGACTATGTTCTTTTAGATTCTCCATAAATTGCTTAATTTATAGAAAACCCATCCTTCCACTGTCGCATTTCCATGCGAAATATCAGTCCTAATTTTAATAATTTGCCACAATCCCACATAACATTGATTCCCAGGTACTATAGAAGAAAAAAACTAATCAAGTCTCTTAGAAAGACAATCACCATCCAAAAATATTTTTGAATTTAATTCAAGATATAGAATGGGCTTCACTGCAAAGTAGAGTGTATTGGTGTTTTTGCTTTCTAGAAATATAGGAGCAAGTCATAGCTAGTTGAACTCACATACTTTTACATTTCATCGCCCCATTTTAAATTTGATGCTACAGGCACTATCTGGAATTAATTTAAATGTTTCCCCTATATCTGCACGAGTTTTAAAGACATTTATCATCACCACCTTTAGCTGTGCGCTAACTATTTCAGAATCCTCGTAACATCATCTTTAATGCAAAAGATGAAACTGATTGATAAACTGATTTTGGTTGGTTATTAATAGAACCTCTGGGTCATTTACAATCGGTTGAGTAATGATTAAGAAGTATGAAGCGTGTCGGAATAGCAATAGACAATGTCATTTCAGGATCTGCACACACTATTACCTAATATTTGTATCTTAGAAGACACTATCTAACGAAAAGTTTTTCAATGATGGTTGGGTCTGGCTGAGTTTTGATTAAAGTTCAATGAGTTTCCATTCTGAATGGTGAAAACTTCGGCTTGCGTCATTGTTAGATAGTCAGAAGTTCTTTTACATACTTGTACAGGGCCTGGAACTATCAGTCTTTACCCACCACCTGTACTGTGGGTTCAGTTTTGACGTCCAACACCTCTGGTATCACGTTAAAGTTAGTTTTTTTTTGTTTGAAGTCATTTTATAAAATAAATAATAAATCCTTCATCTGCACAAGAGAATCCAAAATCACTTCCCAGCCTTTCCAAAAAAAAAAACCCAAACCTTTAAAAGTGATAATCCTAAAAGAAGAAGATATAAACAGATTAAGTCAGAAGTCATACAGTCTAAAACAGCATCCATACAGCCCAATCACCTGTCAATCAAAGAATGAATTTGGAAACGATACCTCTACGAACAGAATGAGAAGAATAGTAAGGTAAATAGTGAACCTAAAAATAGAAAGACGGATAGGATATATTTTATGGAATGTCTGTCCTCGCCCAACCTGTTTCAATTCACT
>JABUQX010078716.1:32500-37891 GCA_015478945.1 Trachelipus rathkii
GATATTCGATGCAATTCTGTTCATAATATAGGAATATATATAATCCCGGTATACATAGTTTTATTTTAAACATATTAATTAAAGGCGAGTTTACCTCAACAAAGCAAATATCACCTTTAATTTTATATTACTTTAAAAAGAAATAAAAAATTTATGCATCTTTATACATATGTCGAGTGAATTTGAACAAACTTTAAAAATATAAAAATCAACTTAATTACCACTAATATTATCTACAATAATGAAAACTACACGTCAAAATCACCAGTCGATTTATTTCACGAAACTGGAAAATGTTAAAATTTACATATTCCAATGTTCACATTAAATGCGGTTTTACTATTACATTGCGGTACTATGATTACGTTGGCAACATTATGCAGTATAATTTTTTTGCTCTATTTTTACACCTTAATGCATCTTTTACCTATCGAAGCACCAATATATCGCAATAACTTGGACCTTCCTGTAATTGTAAAATTTGAAAGAAGCACCCGCACTTTAAAACTGACTAAAAATTTTAAATAGAGAAGATCGAAAGACAAATTATAATTAAATAACAATATATGTAATAAAAAATTGAATATAGAAATAATTGAAATAGAGCATAAACTTCAATAAAACCCAAGGTAAATTAGTAATCAAATATATTTTAATAGTAAATATATTTAGGAGAAAAAAAAATTTAAAAACTGAGATCAGGCTATATAATAGACATGTTTAGCTTGTTTATAAAGTTTCTATGAAAAATATGCCAAGGTGTAGCCAACGAACTGAAAAATGAAGTAAAGTGAAAGAAGAAAAAGTTAATGTAAAATGAAAAGAAAAGAGTAATGGATCAAATAAAATTTAAAAGGACAATGTAAAAGTTGAAGTAAAAAGCGTCTAAAAAGTAGGAGAAATGAGTAATAATGAGCCTGGTCAAAAAAAAAAATTTGAGGAAAGAAACTAAAACACAAATAAATATGTAGGAAATGAGGTCAAAGACACAAATTAATGAGTAACAATGGAGAGAAACTAAACAATATGAAGTTTAGGTAAGAGGAAAGAGTAGGTCCCAAATTTGATTTTGAGAAAGAGAATGAAAGAAGAAAGAAAGAAAGAAAAAATAAAAGAAAGAAAAAGAACTTTACTCTACTCACAGAACCTTGGCTGTTCGCCGTCTTCGGTCGTGCTTTTCTCATCTCGCATTTATTCCACTAGCATATAATACTTAGAGACACTTTTCACCACCATTTTAACTAACTCAACGAGGAATAGATATACCTCCAGAAAAGCAAAAGTCGCACAAAGAAAGCAAAAAGAAAAAAAAAAAAAAAAAAAAAAAAAAAAAAAAAAAAAAAAAAAAAAAAAAAAAAAAAAAAAAAAAAAAAAAAAAAAAAAAAAAAAAAAACAAAAAAAAAAAAAAAAAAAAAAAAAAAAAAAAAAAAAAAAAAAAAAAAAAAAAAAAAAAAAAAAAAAAAAAAAAAAAAAGAGAGAGAGAAAAAAAAATAAATATAAATATACACAAAAAAAAACAACACATTAACCACTTAATATATTCAGAAAACACACAGTTAAAAAACTTCAAAGACCAACCAATAGTATAATAAAACTAAAAACTACAATTCAAATACAACGCAAAAAAAAAAAAGAACGACCAAAAAAATGTCTAGAAGACCAAAAAAACACGACAGGTCGATTAGCTGTACAAATATTCAAAGACAAAGAAAAAGAGCAACATGAAACCGCCATCAACCGCGGCGATAGTAAATAGGAATGACAGCCCCCTCTGAAAGCCTCAAAACTCCCTTCTCCAACATATCTAACACCATCCCCGGATCCCCCCTGCAAAAATTCTTTACATAAATTAGTTGGAGTGAAGCGGTGAAAAAGGAATAGGTCAGGAATCGTTAAAATATACATAATTAGTGAAAAAGGTACGTCACTATCACATATTTTGGAAAATATGCAAACTAGAAATCTTGAGATAAATGCATAGCCTAGACCAGCTCATATATCACTATTACCTGCCATACAGCCTTCCTGAGATATATTGCTGAGAGATGCTGGGCGAGCCGAATACGGCTTATTTCATACCTTTGAAATACCATAAGAACCTATGACTTTATTCTTCTTCTCTCATATTCTCAATCATTTGTTCAATGTATAACGGGATTTATGCCACACATCTCTATCACTCTAAAGCGCCCCTTTGTCTCACCAAACTCATCCAGTCACGACTACTCTTCGACTTAAAATACCAGCATATTACTCCTACAGACATCTTCAATAAATCTCTTATTCCCCTATATTTCTACAGTTCCACTTTTCTCTTTACCCTATAAAGGGCTAATTATCAGCACTCGACCTCAATTCCTTGAAATACCTCTCATAAACGCTTTTTATTACACACTTCGGCAATCTAATTTTCAATCAAATATTGCTAAAATTATTGATCATTCATTACTATAATTCTCATCTTATACACCTGAATTTGAACCATCTTCAACTTTCTACCCATCCCATTACCCTTACGCCTAGCTCCTTACTAATGATCCATATCAAAGATATCTTTTCTTCTTGCACACGATCAAAACCACACACAATCACAATACAGTATCATTTCCTTACTCATTGTCAGAATGTTTTGGAATTCTTGTGACCACAAGTCGTCACTCATTTGTCCATCAGTCTCAAAGCACCATCCACATTATTTACTAGCAGATTCCCTTATTCTCATTCCTAACCTTGCGCTTCTTTACAGAAGAGCTTCCTATTTCCTTGCATGTCATATATATATAAATACTATTATATAATATAATTTACTATATATATAACTACTATAATAACTATTAAATATAGATTTATATATATATATTATATATTTTATAGTAATTAGTATTAATATATATAATATATATATATTATGAATAGATTATTATCAATATACTGTATACTGCTTAATAGCAGATGAACTGCTGATATTCTGGAAAGGAACAATATCCCATAAGTTGCGTCTATTTTCGACAAGAGTGATGAAGTCAAAGAGGCACTTTATATGGCCTTTGTGAACTGAAGCTTGGGTTTCGATGATTACGATGTCTGGCAGGGAGAAGGGTGTCCAAGGCAATATGAGGAAAAGATAGCAAAGCCTTGTTCTTTCATTTGCTCTTACACAAACAAATTTTGTATTAATGAATTTGAACAAAGACCAGAATGCGCTACTGTGGGACTATTAAAAGGACTATTTCCGTTTTTTCCCGAGAGAAGTCTTGATGAAAAAATATGCCAACATCCAAGCTATGCGACAATATCTAACACACAAGTGCATCAAAGTGTTAAGGACACGTTTGTACGACATGATCAGAGCTTATTTACCTTCCAAAGAGTGGCAACATACTCAGTTGAAAAAAGCGCTTTTCATTGCATTCAGCGGCATGTAAGGTCGTCATTCATCACGGCTATGATATTGATCGCGAAATACTCTGCGATGTTGAGCCAGTTTTAAATGCTTTCCAATCTAAGACATGATATCTGTCAAAAGTCGTCTAGCACAATTCACATATGTGTGACATATTAGGATCCATGGGAATTGTGAGAAAAATCCGGATAAATGTAAAGAATTAATGAAATCGCCGAGCAACTGGACTTGATCAGAAAATATACGATCGGATTTTTTGGTAGCATCAGCACGCAGTACACACACCCAGCAACAATCCCACGGAGTTCTGATGAAAAGGATCCTTAATAACTCCGTACTCTGGATTTTATAACTTCTTATAGAATATTACGCAGGTTTCTTTTCATACTGAAAATACACTGTTATGCATTGAAAGTATTCTCCTTCCATGCTTTCATAACAATGAGTGTGAGTTTAAGAAACAGCTTCATTTTAATAGTACCATTAGAAGGAAGAAAGAACTAGAACTGGTACAAATTGAGAAGGACAAAACTCGGTTAGTTGAAGAATCAAAAATGTGTCTCCAATGTCTTAAAGGAAGACTGACCTTTCTTTCCGTCGACGAAAAAGGCTTTGACATGACATATCGCCCACCATCACCATCCAGTACAGTAAACGCTCTTCAGTATCTCTAAGGTATAAACTTGGCTCGACAGTACTAGGAAGACGACAGGTTAAACGGAATGTCTATGAGTTAGCTGTAAATTGTGGTTGAAATATTATTAATTTATCACACATTAATGTATTGTATTAAATAAACAAATTATTTTTTAAATAATCCATGAAAGAATCAATGTTAGGATTATGTATGTAATATTATATTTGATATTTTACAATAAAACTAATTTTTTCTTCTATATCATTAAATTATCCATACAAATGTTTTTGTTTTATGTTCTTTTTTTTTAATATATATATTATTAATATGTATATATATATATAATATAATATATATATAATTATATATAATATATTATTATATTGATAATATAATAAAATATATATATATATTATATAAGCTTATATTAAGATCGTCCCTAGCTTGGAACCTGGCGACGCCCATGTATATATATATTTAATATATAATATACTATTATATATATTTATATATATATAGTAATATATATAAATATATATGTATATATAATATTCATAAGGCTACAGAGTCTTTTCTTGACCTACGATTATTAATAAATGCCAGAGGAGAGATAAATTACCCTTGTCAACTACGTTGAATACATAATATATTTATCATATTTAAACTTCTGTTTTAAGCTTGTATTTGAACTGCTATGTTTAAACTTGTTTTTAGACTGCTACCTCAGAAAGGATGCTTAGCCTGTGTATTGATCGATTTGCTGATAAATTTTTTATTATTAAAATGAAATAAATAAATACAGGAAAATAAATAACAAAAGTTTCAACATGATGCTGATGAAATGTTTTAATTTAGAGGAAGTATCTATATAATATATATTATATATAATATATATTATAATATATATATATATATAACAATATATATATATCCATATAATATATATATATATACATTATATATAATATTACTTATATATATATATTATTTTATTAATTATATATATTTATTATATATATAATATATATATTAAGATATATATAATATATATTATATATATATATATAATATATATTATATATATATATATATATATATTATATATAATATATACTATATACATATATATATATTATATATATATATTATATATAATATATATATACAATATATATATAATTATTATATATATATATTATATATTATATATATATATATATATATTACATATATAATACATTACAAACTACATACAATATATACACCACATACTTTATATATATATATTATTATTATATATAGATATATTATATTATATATATATATATTTATATATATATAATATATATGG
>JABUQX010078717.1:0-32500 GCA_015478945.1 Trachelipus rathkii
TAAGGTTTGCTTGAGTTGAAGATACATACATACATACATATTGGCTGGTTATTACAAGGTTACATATATATTATTAAGAAAGGCAAATAGAAATAAATTCATTTAATTTGGACATTTTGGTTACATATATATATATATACATATATTGGTTTATGTGGTATGCTATATATATATATATTACATATATTATATATATATATATATATATATATATATATATATATATCTTAAATTTCAAAAATTGGCACTTGGTTCATAAGATAGTTTCTAGGTATGACTATTTTTTTTAAAAAACTATTGTTCACTTAATTATTTTTGATTCATAGAAATATTAATTACATTTGAATATTTATTCCAAATTTATTTAAAATTATAGCATAATTATTAAAGCATATATATTTGCTAGATTTATTACTTTCCTTCGATTTCTTTCAATGTGCCAAAGATAAAAAAAAAAAATTCACACTCAGTAACCTCACGTACGGATGATAAGAAGGTAAAATACTCCAGAGCTTCCCTTCGAGAGTTGATCTAATATACGAAATGTGTTTTATTTTCCTAAAATAAATTTGATATTTTTAAGTAAAATATTCTTAAAGAATTTTATTGTTTTTAGTAAATTTCGTATATAAAAAATGTGCTTTTGGAATAGGAAGAAGCTAATTTTTAATGATATATTGTTAAAAAAAAAGTAATTCAGCGGTAAAAGGATGCTTTTAAGAATTTTGTCATTTACTTATGATATGAGTCAGATTACATTGCGCTCTCTCTCTCTCTCTCTCTCTCTCTCTCTCTCTCTCTCTCTCTCTCTCTCTCTCTCTCTCTCACCAAAATCGTAACTGATCAGCAAATGGTAAACAATACATCGTATTCAATACTATTTATGTAATTAACAATCAAATGAAAAAGTGATAAAATAGAATGATTAATTGTAATAATTAATGTAATTGTTTAAGATGGAATTATTTAAATTTTTGAAATTATCTTTTATTTACTAGGGAAGCGTTGCTTCCCTTGTTTCCATGGATCGCACGCCTTTGATATATATATATAGTATATATATATATATTATATATATATATATATATATATATATATATATATATATATATATATATATATATATATATATATATATATATATATATATATATATATATGTAAGGGCAGGTTTCTCTACCCTTACTATAATAACTATGTATACTTGATATATGCATCCGTACAGTAAATTTTAATTATTATTTCATTATGTAAGAAAAATATTCGGTGACTCTTCTGTATAGCATCATTGTCGTAAAAATGAGTCACTGCAATGCTGCCCGCGAAATGCCTGGCATTTCGAGGGAAGGAAGTCAGTAAGGCCTCATGATACGAGAAGAAAGGTCGTGTTATAGCATCGGCTTATTAAAAAGACCGGAACTTATGTTTTGGTCATAGAAAATATTGTGTTAACTTTCATAAATCTTATTAATGACTGTGAACTGACCCATTGTGTTAACTGTTAACATTGATTCCATTATTTACTATCTGATTTAATTATTCTTAGAAATAAAAATAAAAAGTAACTACCCCTTTTTATTACCACTGTATTCAACTCTACAAGGGTTAATACAAAGAAATAGTGACTCCCAGAGTGAACGAACAAACAAACATTTGATATACAAAAGTGAAGTAAAACAAACGCAAAATCATAATAAACAAAATTTTAATCAGTGAAGAAAAAAAAGTGCCGATCAAAACACAGACACACACAAAAAACATACAAAATAAAAAATATATATATATCAATCCCAAATCTCCCAAGAAGAAGAAGGAAAACCGTTAAAAATTTGCCCAAATTTGAAACAAGAAGCAAGATGACTGTTACAACTTGGCCTGAAATTTCAAACCCCAATTCACATATCCCTCACGAGGTTCCCCAAAATGGGGGAATGGGAGAAGAAGACGTCTTTTCTCAAAATGAACAAATGGAATCTCCCACAAACAAAAGCAAAATAGACCACCTGATAGCTATACAGAAAAAAACCACGGAAGAAATGAATTCTCTAATTGGAACAATCACAAATCTGATGAAAACAATATGCAAGACTTCAAGAAATTCTGCAATCAACAATGATGATCAAGATTCAAGACAGGGAAACGTTTAGGCCCCCCTATAACTCGATCGACAAAACAAGGGGGAATAAATACGTGGCGGAAAAATTTTAATAATAGAGGTAAATTTTTTAGTAGAAATGGTTTTTACAATAATCATTATAATAATAGTCGCAATAATAACTGTAATAGTAGAGGATGGTTTTATAATAATAATCATAATAATTTTAGTAGAAATGGGTTTTACAATAATCATTATAATAATAGTCACAATAATAACTGTAATAGTAGAAGATGGTTTTATAATAATAATCACAATAATTTTAGTAGAAATGGTTTTTACAATAATCATTATAATGATAGTCATAATAATAACTATAATGGTAGAAGATATTATTATTATAATAAAAATAATAATCATAATAACGGTAGAAATTATAGCCATAATTACAGACATTTTGATAAACGTAGAATAAATAACAATTTTGGGGGAGAGGGGAATGGTTTCCGTCGACGGAGGAAATATTATACTAACGATTTTAGAGATGCCTGCTACAGGATGGGTACTTTTAATAATTATAATTATGGGCAAAATAGAGGGGTTAATCATAATAATGTTTATAAATGGAGTAGGGTTGCAAACTATAATAATAATTATAATAATAGAAATGTGAATCATGATTGTACTTATAATAATTATAATTATAATAGAAGCACAAATTATAATAATAAATATAAATATGTCAGGAATGCCAACTGTGATAATAGGAATATCTGTCAAAATAATAATTATAATATTACTGATCCGACTATAGCCGCTATTACAGAAAATGTCTCTGATGGGGGATTATTTCTCCCTCCCGTTGAGTCAGTTCATTCCACGGGTGAAACGGGAGAAAGCACGGAGGCTGAGTCTGATTTGGATTTAGTCTGTAGCTCGACGCATGCGGAGCAAGAGGGTAGTTTAAGTAAAGATATAGAAAACGGGATGTTTAAAAATACTGAAATGACTGAATTGCGGGGGGAAGAGTATCGTAGCTCTAGCTCTTGTAAATTGAATGCTCAGGAGAGAATTGAGGAAGAAAATTTAATATTAAAGCAACTAATTATTTACCATTTTACCTTATGTCAACTTCACATGCAGAGATTTCAAAGTCAAATTTTAGATTTTGATATGAAAGAATAATAATAATAATAATAATAATAATAATAATAATAATAATAATAATAATAATAATAATAATAATAATAATAATAATAAAAAATAATAATAATAATAATGAAAGAATAGAATAATAATAATAATAATAATAATAATAATAATAATAATAATAATGATAATGATGATGATAGCGACGATTATGATGATGTTCACTATATAAATTTCGGAAGCGAAAAGGATACAACATTTTTAAGGAAAAATTGTGTTAATGTTGGAACTGCGATGGCTACAAAAAGAGCGGTCTTTATGAAATCTTATTCGATTACAGATAGGAGAAATAATAATAGTTATTTATTAGATTGGGGAAGTTCTTTAAATTTAATACGACCTTCAAAGGCAGATAGGAGTGGGGGTGTAATAGGTTCTGTGGCAGCAGCTAACGGGACATTGATATCTATTTATAATAAAAAATTAATTGAAATTGACATTGGACTTGGGAGACGATATGAATTGTGCGCTTTCGCTGCAGAAGTTAATTTCAATATTTTGGGGATGTCTTTTTTGGAGAAATATGGGTTCATTATTGACTTCAATTATAATTATATGCTTGACCCCGAAACAAACCGTAACGTCTCGATAGATAATGAAGCTTCTGTCTTCTTACGCCAAGTGCGAAATTCGCTCTTACCTTTATCTTGTCCCACTTTAGTGGAATAATTTTATCTTCTTCCCTCTCTCTGACGCTATTGGCGGAAAGTACATTGTAGGAAGGGCCTTAATAAATTATGAATACTTTATGATAACTCTCATGGCGCGAAGATCGAAATAAATGAATTGAAGGCGGTCTTATGTTATGTAATAGAGGTTATAAAAACGAAATCAATTTTGTTATGGGATATTGTAGAATTAATAAGGTCTGGTTATATATGTTTTGCTTTAATAGTATTGTAGGAATAAAATTTTGAATTTCAACAGTAACAAAATTACTACTCAAGAAAGAAAGAAAAAAAAAAAAAAAAAAAAAAAAAAAAAAAAAAAAACGTGTAAGGGCAGGTTTCTCTACCCTTACTATAATAACTATGTATACTTGATATATGCATCCGTACAGTAAATTTTAATTATTATTTCATTATGTAAGAAAAATATTCGGTGACTCTTCTGTATAGCATCATTGTCGTAAAAATGAGTCACTGCAATGCTGCCCGCGAAATGCCTGGCATTTCGAGGGAAGGAAGGCAGTAAGGCCTCATGATACGAGAAGAGAGGTCGTGTTATAGCATCGGCTTATTAAAAAGACCGGAAAGTTATGTTTTGGTCATAGAAAATATTGTGTTAACTTTCATAAATCTTATTAATGACTGTGAACTGACCCATTGTGTTAACTGTTAACATTGATACCATTATTTACTATCTGATTTAATTATTCTTAGCCAAAAAATAAAAAAGTGCACCACCCCTTTTATTACCATTACTGTATGCATTTAGAAATAGTAGAGGATAGAGAGTTTGAAACAAATGAAAGAGAGAGAGAGGAGAGAGAGAGAGAGAAAGAGAAAGAGAAAGAGAGAGATATATATATATGAGAGAGAGTGAGAGAAAGAGAAAGAGAGAGAGAGAGAGAGAGGAGGAGAGAGAGAGAGAGAGAGAAAGAGAGAGAAAGAGAAAGGAATAAAAGGATCTTATAGATAGGAGGAATATGGAGAAGGAAAGGAATTTAATGGAATAATGGAGAAGGAAGGAATGGACGGAGAGAGAGTATATATATATATATATATATATATATATATATATATATTATATATATATATATATATATATATATATATATATATATATATATATATATATATATATATATATATATATATATATATATATTAAAAAAAATTTTATTTTCAGTCAAATCGTTGACACATTCAAACTATAGAGAAAATGGTCGACAAAATTTTCTGTGACCAAATCGTCGACACATTCAAAAACGAGAAAATGATCGACACAGGTTTTTTTTTAAAACTACAACGATTTCACCTTGTCGATGATTTGGGTATAGATCCATCAAAATTCAAATAACAGCAATAGATATTTATTAATTAGTCCAAAGTAGTAGTAACAATCACAAACTCAAAGGGATGGGTGGTAACTGTGAGGCTCCAGCGTCTTTCGTGAGGTGCTTTCCAGCACCTATCCTGTGCGAGCTACGTTCCTGGGTTCTTTTCATGTCTGGGGCACTGCCCCAGGGTACCGTGTATATTCCTGTACATTCGTCATGTACGTGCGTAAGTGAGTTTATGCGTGACCATATGTTCATGTACTTTCATAAGCGTTTTTTACCCTACCCCTTACCCCCATTTGTTCTATGCTAAGACATCACCACCGAGCTACTTTCGTGAGTGTGTTTAGGCCTAGCTAGCCCGTGTACGTGGCATAGCCACGTACATGAAAGTATCTGAGTTACTTTCATGAAAGTAGCTGAGCTACTTTCATGAAAGTAGCTGAGCCGGACTGGAAGTGAGGCTCGGTTTCAACTCGAAGGCCAAAGCGAACGCGACCGCAGATAACGGAGCCAACGCGACTAACAACAACAACAAGAACAACAAGAAGAACAACAACAACAACAACAACAACAACAACAATAACAACAACAACAACAACAACAATAACAAGAAAAAGAACAAGAAAAAATAACAACAACAATAACAATAACAACATTACTTTTAACTGGCTCCCTAAAATAAAGTAGCAACAACAATAACAATCAACAATAACAACACAACAACAATAACAATAAATAACAACAATAAATGTAAATAACAACAATAAATAACAATGTAAGCAATGGAGAAAAGCTAGCAATGAACTGTAGGGCACACATACACTGTACATACACATATACACACAAAAATATATATACATGTATATATTCTATCAAAAAAGATATATATAAATACATATATATATATATATATATATATATATATATATATATATATATATATATATATATATATATATATATATATATATATATATATATATATATATATATATATATATATATATATATATAGTGTGTGTGTTTTTTTATTTGTACTCACCAAATGTAGTGACGTCATAGGTATTATGTTAGATTTTACGTTTTTACATACCCTAAAACGGTAAATCAATAAATCAAACCACCCTCCTACCCAGCTATGATCTATGATCTATTGATCTATTGATCTATTGATTCAAGTCATGTTTATAACGTTTTTACATACCCTAAAGCAGTAAATCAGTAAATCAAACTTCCCTCCCCACCACCCTCCTACCCAGCTATGATCTATTGATCTATTGATCTATTGATTCAAGTCATGTTTTATATAACGTTTTTACATACCCTAAAGCAGTAAATCAGTAAATCAAACCACCATCTAACCACCCTTCTGTCCATCCGTGATCTATTGATCTATTGATCTAGTGAACCATTTATAACATAGGTCCAATCCTTTTCTTATTCATTAGTGTTCGGGTGTCAACCTAGAATGGAGGTTGGTAAATTTATGTTCCGAGCTCCTGCTACATGTCTTGTGTCTGGTCCTACAGGATGCGGGAAAACCTTTCTGTTATTAAACATTTTAAAGGAGGTTGAGATTTTTGAGCAAAAGCAAGTTAAAATCATATGGTGCTACAGTGTTTACCAAGAAAAGTTTAAAGATTACAAAGATGTAATTCAATTTCACGAAGGATGCACATAAGCTCAATGTTTACCAGGCCATAAAATTATAATCCTTGACGATTTGATGCATAAATTGAATGAGGATATAGCGGAAACTTTCACAGTTTACTCTCATCATTTAAACATCACTGTATTTTTTATAACACAGAATATCTTTCATCAGAATAAGTATATGCGTGATGTGTCTTTAAACACACAGTATTTAATCTTGTTC
Source organism: Trachelipus rathkii (assembly GCA_015478945.1). Taxonomy (NCBI): domain Eukaryota; kingdom Metazoa; phylum Arthropoda; class Malacostraca; order Isopoda; family Trachelipodidae; genus Trachelipus; species Trachelipus rathkii. Next base: position 7,186 of record JABUQX010078717.1, read on the forward strand.
GGACAAAGAAGGGATATGAGTCAGGTCAATGTTGTGGCTACCCAAATGTTTCCTACTCAACGTAAAGAGTTCCTAAAAGTATATAAAGAAGTTACATCTATACCTCACGGTTATTTACTCTGTGAGCTTCATCCTAAGAACACGCATAGAGTGTTGCTGCGTACAAATATCTTACCTAATGAGGTTGAGACAGTATACATACCTGAATAATGAGTACTCTAGTAGCAGATTATTTACCTCTTATGAGAAAATTTAAAAACCTGAAACCTTCTGAAAAACGTAAACTGATCTGTGAAGATGAAAAATTTATACAATGTATAGCAGAAGTATGCCTAAATCTTATAAAAGGAAATGTTCCTTTAAACAGACCTCAGAAGGTAAAGCTGCGTCGTCATAGAAACATCATTAAAAAACTTGCTGGTAACGTAAGAAAACTTAAAAATAAAAAGAAGCTATTACAGAAAGGCGGAGGTGTGTTCCTACCTTTACTCTTTTCTGTTATAGCCCCTACGATAACCAAGTGGCTTGATCAATGATGAAGAAGGTAGTGGTTTTACCCTACAACGATTATGAGAAGATGAAATATAATACAGAAACCCTATCTCTACAACAACAACAACAACAACAACAACAACAACAACAACAACAACAACAACAACAACAACAGTTCGAACAACAGATCGGGTATAACCCTTATCAGCAGTTGCTCCAACAGCAGCCTTTGAGTTTATATGATCCACAAGTTGAACAGATAAATAATTACGAGAAGGAATTGTATCGAATATTAAACTCTGATGTTAACATTCATGAAAAAAGAATCCTATACCAAAATGCTATACAAAAATTAGTAGATCTAAAAGTTTTATTAAATTCCCCTAAGGAAGATTCAGCTCTAGCATCAGATACTAAGATTGAGGTGAAAAGAGAAGATAATTTTAAACATGTATTGGAGGAAAGCTTACCAATGCGAGGTAAGAAAACGGGTTTAGCTCTATATAATATTTTAAAAGATCAGATTACATGGAACGAGCTCGGTCAAATCATTATTGACGGGGAAACAATAGCTGGTTCGAATATTGTTGACTTGATAGCCGATCTCTCGCGTGATTGGAGGAAGGCTCCTGTGACAGGATGGAGCAGGATCAAGCAAGAACTTCAGACTATTAATTTTCCGAGAACTTTAATCCAAAATAAACAAAGATTGTCGGATCTGGATAATATTCCAATGTCTCCTAGACCAGATGCGAGTCCCTCTGGTACTTCTTTTGCCTCGGACAGATTAAAGTTGATAAGTAGAAACACAAAGCGTCCAAGTGCCGGTAGAATAAGAAAAAAACCTTACAACTCTTCAAAATGGATTAGTTCCTAATTATTTATTGTACTTTTTTATATGATTGTATTGTTTGTAATTTAAAATAATGTATATAACCTATGTTATCTTTCTGTATACATCTGCTATGTTTTTTAGATTTGTAATTTAAAATAGTTAATATTATTTTGTAGTTAAGAATAAAATATTTCATATAGACATTCGGATTTTATATCACCTTTCAGTATAAATGAATATAATTTTTATTGTTAACATCATTGTGAGTCATGGAGGCTAAGGAAGCGGTCGATAAATATTACTTTGATGTGAAACAGCCATACAGTTACGGTGGTTTTTCAAGGTTCGCATCAACGTTTCCTCAAATTAATAAAAAAGAATTGAAAAAATATTTAGAAGGTGAGGATGCTTTTACCCTTCATAAACCTATACGAAAAAAATTTCCGACACGGAAAACCATAGCCCCACATTTAGATAACGTATGGCAGTTAGATTTGACAGATATGATAAAATATAAATCTTACAATGAGGGGTATCAATATATTCTTTTTGTGATAGATGTATATTCCAGATACTTATGGTTAAGGGTTTTAAAAGATAAAAAATCAAAGACTGTTGCTGCAGCAGTCAGAGAAATTATAAATGTAGATGACAGATATCCCCAAATGATATGGACAGATAAAGGTACAGAGTTTTTAGGCAAGGAGTTTCAAGAAATAGTTACCGAGTATGACATAGGGTACTACAACACATTTTCAGTTAATAAAGCTGCGATAGTTGAAAGAGTACAAAGAACTATAAAAGAAAGAATGCATAGGTATTTCACGAAGATGAATACATTTAAATATTTCGATATACTACAAGACCTGGCTTACTCCTATAATCGATCTTATCATAGAACACTTAAGAATACCCCTGTAGAGATGGTGAAGACAAAACCTTCTGTACCTATCAGCACAAGGGGAAAAATAAAAGATAACACGGGTGTTAAAGTAGGAGATTATGTGAGAGTATCCAGGACTGATGAAAATTTCAGAAAAGGGTATGAAGCTGGATGGTCGAGAGAAGTTTTTAAAGTAGATACCATCAGAGAATTCCCGAGAGACAGGTTAAAATTATACTATCTTGAGGATTTAGATGGTGAAAAAATAAAAGGAGGATTCTATAAACAAGAAATACAGAAAATACGTTTTGACCCTAAGAGTCACGAGTATAAAATAGAAAAAATATTAGGATCTAAAGGGAAAGGTAAGAATAAACAGTATCTTGTCAAATGGGTAGGTTATCCAGTGAAGTTTAATAGTTATATAAATGCTAGTGAAATTAAGAAACATTGATCAGTTTACTTTGTGAACATGGAGAGTGAAGATCATTTCTATTTAACGTTGCCGTCATCGGCTTCTATGGATCTACATCCTGAAAATAAAATATCAGACTTTACTACAGAGTTATTGAGTCCAATAAAACTCGAACGAGAAATGTATGAAGTAGGGTTAAGCGAAATAATTCTTGACGCCAATATAGAGAATATGCCTGATTCACATATGACATTTATGATATTTAGAAATGCTGAGCATGTTAAAAATGTATTAAAAATTAACGCTGATATGGATGTTATCATGAGAGATGACAGAAAATATTTCTTTGAAAGATATTTAATAAACCGAGGTCTCTATAAATCTCTTACCGACGTGTTCATAGACTTAAACAAACAATTTGAATCAAGTTGTATATGTAAAGATTTAGTATTTATAGTTAATAAAACATTCAACGAAGACAATGTGTTAATCACCTTAAAGTCTCAAGCTCGAGTAAACCTGAAAGATAGAAGTTTATTTATTTTCCACACTTCAGACTGGTTTCGTAAATGTAGTTACTTACGTGATGACACAATATTGAGAATTAACAATATCAAAGCGCCTCTAAATGAATTAATACGTTATATCCCTACGATGGAAGAATATTTAGATAAACTTGTAGCAAAAGGCAACACTGATGATTCATTACATTTTGTATGTGACCCTTCAAAGATGTTACACGACCCAGGTGTAGCGTATGTTTACAGCGATATTGTAGAACCCCAGTATGTTGGAAACACTAAGGCTCAATTACTAAGAGTGATACATTTTCCTAAAGATTACATAGTTATAAGTTTTCCTAGTGTACACTATATACCTCTGAATAATGCTCATTTTAAAACAGTGAGAGTGTACATAAGAGATGTCGAAGGCAACCCATACCCATTCACAGTTGGGACAGCAGTGTGTAAAGTACACATAAGAAAGAAGCTCTGGTAAATAATAATAATGGAAAGAGAAAGAGTCTCCAGGGGTTCAAGAATGCAGAGGGGGTATGGTTTAGGTGGATTTTTTGCTTCGTTATTTCGTAGAGCTATTCCACTGTTTAAATCAGGAGGTAAATACATTGCTAAAAAAAACAGCGATGACTGGTATAGACACTATCCAGGATATTATGGGGGGTGTCGACCCTCGAACGGCTGTAAAACGTCGACTAGCCGATGCTTCAGATGAAATGTTAGATGATGTTAAGCGAAAAATACGGCGTAAGATGACTGGTCAAGGTGTAGGTCGACGTAAAAAACCTATAAAGAGGAATAGGAAAGGACCACTAAAGAAAAAATGTATTGACGTGTTCGCTCTCTAATAACAGTGATGGGTGTAACTTTTTACATAAATAAGGGAACCTGTAGCTATCCTCCTCGTATATAAGGAATAAGCTTTGAAACATATCTCTCCTCATTATACGTCAGACGATTGTACCAGCAAGATGCATTTCCTCCATCCTTCCAGCCCAGACTGTTGTAAGAGCGAATTGGATCTCTTCTCTGTGAACCCTACACAGATCAGCGTGAGTGAATCCAATTTTATTAGTATTAACCCCGTTCACGCAATCACAAATACAGATGTACCTCTCGAATTCAATATCCCTGGCACTTCTGACCAATATCTTGATCCTTCGAATGTGTTTTTATATCTGAAGACTAAGTTAGTAAACGAAGATGGTTCAGATCTCACAGGAACCGATCACGTAGTATCCACCGAGACAAATTTTCTGTATACATGTTTTAATCAGCTTGAGGTGTTTTTAAATGAAACATCTCTAGGAGCATCAGCTGCAAGTTACCCATTTCGAAGTTATATTGAGACTTTACTAAATTATTCTCAATATGCGAAAGAGTCTCATCTGCAATCATGTGGATATTACAATTTAAAAGATGTAGAGAAACATAGAACCAACGCATCTAAATCTAAAAATAACACGTACGAATATTATGGACGTGTAAACGGTGATATATTCTCTCAGGAAAGACTTATTCTACCCTCAGTGGACGCCCGCATCAGGTTAACTAGATCTACACCTCAATTTGCTCTTAATGTTCAGAGCAATGTTTTAGCCACAACTACAGCTCCAAAACCTATCTTTAAATTACTGGATGCTTATCTTTATGTACGTAAAGTGAAATTATCTCCCATTAGACATATGGAAATCGAGAAATCTCTTTTGACTGATACTGCTAAATATCCAATCAAGAGAATTGAGACTAAAATTTTTAACTTTACCCAAGGCTTATCGAGTATTAATATACCTAACATCATCAATGGCAGCTTACCTCAGAAAATAATAATAGGAATTGTAGAACACGATGCTTATTCTGGAAACTATGGAAAGTCTGCCTTTAAATTTACCCATTTCGGACTTAGAGGTATCAGTTTGCATGTGAATGGTCAACCATACGGTCGTGATTATGAGATGATATACGAAGGCTCCCATTCTCAATGTTCGCGTTCTTTTTACGATTTAATAGCCAATACTGTATCTTGTAGCGATAACGGTACAGGTATCGATCTCAAGACTTATGCTGAAAACAGTAATTTATATGCGTACGATCTCACAGCTGATCTTTCAGCTTGTAATGCTTATCATCTCAATATCCTAAGAAAAGGAACATTAGGACTGAATCTCAAATTTGGACAAAGTTTAACATCCTCAATCTCAGTTCTCGTGTATTTGGAACATCCTCAAATCATCTAGATTGACAGAGTTCGAAATATAATCTTGAATTATTAAAGATGAATGAAGAAGAAATATTAAATATCTTTAGAAACGAAAGAAGATTTTTAGGTGTATTCGCCTGTAATGAACTTAGCTCTGTGAAATTGGATACCGACTCTGGACTTATCTTCAACACTTCTCCTCGGGATGTTTCGAGCAGTGGACATTGGATAGCAGTGTATAAGAATAAAAATAATGTTGTATATTTCCTTGACTCTCTGCATTTAGATTTTATGTTTAGTAATCATTATGTAACATCTTTTTTTAAAATATAATAATGTTCAATATGTTAAGACCTTATGTTTTCCTGTACAACCTATCAATTCTAATTTATGTGGTGTATACTGTATTTATTTCATTATATGTTTTTTAAATAATGTTTCTTTTAATAAAATTGTAAATATATTTGATGCTAAAAATTTATATGTCAACGATTATGTAGTTTGCACTTATGTTATAAACGCTTTAAAATAAAAACTTGTTTTCTTTTCCTGCTTTTAACCAAAGAACTTGTTTATACTAAAGAAAAATATGACATGAATCAATAGATCAATAGATCACGGATGGACAGAAGGGTGGTTAGATGGTGGTTTGATTTACTGATTTACTGCTTTATGGTATGTAAAAACGTTATAAACATGACTTGAATCAATAGATCAATAGATCAATAGATCATAGCTGGGTAGGAGGGTGGTTTGATTTATTGATTTACCGTTTTAGGGTATGTAAAAACGTAAAATCTAACATTCTACCTATGACGTCACTACATTTGGTGAGTACAATTAAAAACACACGCGATATATATATATATATATATATATATATATATATATATATATATATATATATATATATATATATATATATATATATATATATATATATATATATATATATATATATATATACCCCTACGGATACTATTACTAACACTACCTCAATCCGCACCCATTATTATTATTATTATTATTATTATTATTATTATTATTATTATTATTATTATTATTATTATTATTATTATTATTATTATTATTATTATTTTCGCGTATTTTGTCCTAATTATTCATCACAATGCTGATTTGCATGCATTTAAATACATTGTTATGATTGTGTGAGGGATTTTCTTCGTAATTGACGCAAGCAATTTTCTTTTCTTCGTTTTAGGCTTTTTCATATTTGTGGCTCGCCACTTACATGAAAACATGTGCGTGGCTACGCCTCGTACACGGGCTAGCTAGGCATAAACACACTCACGAAAGTAGCTCAGTGGTGACGAGAATAAAGGGGGGTAGGGATGAACAAAGGGGGGTAGGGTAAAAAACGCTCATGAAAGTACATGAGCATATGGTCAGGTATACACACACGTACTCACGTACATGGCGAATGAATAGAAATATGGAACCCCAGGCGGGACCAGCCCCCAAAACAAAACGGCAACCCTGAAAAGTACCCCAAAAGGTAGCCACTCCGGGTATGTGCCCAAATATCACTCAGGAAAGACGCTGGGGTACGGGGTACCCCAGTTATACCCATCTCTTGGAGTTTGTGATTGTTACTACTCAAAGTGGAAATCAAAATTGTTCCAAATAAGTTGTTTAAAAATTATTTTCAGAAGATCAGAATCTTATGAGATGAATCTTTTGAATGAGCATCCTATATGATAAATATTATGATCGAGTATCCCACGAGTAAAACTTATGAACGAGCGTCCCACAAAATGAATCTTATGAACGAGTGGCACACGAGATGAGTCTTATGAACGATCGACCCACGAGATGAATCTGATGAACGAGTGGCTCATGAAATTAATTTTATGAACTAGTGGCCCACGATATGAATCTATGAGCGAGTGACCCACAAGATGAAACTTATGAATGAGTGACCCACGAGAGGAATCTTATGAACGAGTTTCCCATGATATAAATTTTATGAATGTGTCCCACGAGATGAATCTTATGAACTAGTGATCCACGAGATGAATCTTGTGAACGAGCGTCCTGCGAGAAAAACCATGAACGAGCATCCTATGAAATGAATATTGCGAACGAGTGTCTCACGAGATGAATCTTATGAACGACTGTCTCACGAAAGAGATTTTATGAACGAGTGGCCCACGAGATGAATCCTATGAATGGGTGTCCCACGAGATGAATCTTATGAACTTGTGATCCACAAGATGAATCTTGTGAACGATCATCCTATGAAATGAATATTGCGAACGAGTGTCTCACGAGATGAATCTTATGAACGACTATCTCACGAAATTTTTTTTATGAACGAGTGGCCTACGAGATGAATCTTATGAACGGGTGACTCACAAGATGAATTTTACAAACGAGCATCCCACGAGATAAATCTTATGAACGAGTGTCCCATAAGATGAATCTTATGAATGAGTGTCCCATGAGATAAATCTTATGAACGAGTGTGCCACAAGATGAATCATGAACTAGCGACCCACGAGATGAGTCTTATGAACGAGTATCCCACAAGATAAATCTTATGAGCGAATGTCCCATGAGATGAATCTTATGAACTAGTGACCCACGAGATGAATCTTATGATCGAGTGTCCAACAAGATAAATCTTAGAACGAGTGTCACACGAGATGAATCATATGAATGAGTGTCCCATGAGATAAATCTTATGAGCGAGTATCCCACGAGATGAATCTTATGAACTAGTGACCCACGAGAAGAATCTTATGAACGAGTGTCTCACGAGATGATTCTTAAGAACGAGTGTTCCAACGGCAGTTTCTATTTGAGACTACCAAATGAAATTTAAGATCTCTCCCATTTTCGGAGTTGTTTTTCACACCAAATGTTGCGACATGTATTTTAATCAGGGTTGTGGATTTAGAATAAGAACGAGAATTCGGTGGAAACTGTAAATTTTGACGAATTAGAACAAGACTCGAAATCGGAATAGGATCCTGCTATCGCGGAATCGGTAAGTTTTGGCGAGTCGGAATAGGATCCCGGTATAGCATTATCAGTAAATTTTCGCAGATCAGAAACGAAATCGGTCACAAATATTATTGGAAACGGATCGCTAGATTATTTATATAATTGTTAAGTATGTCACAAAATAAATATATTTAAATATATATATAGGAAATTATTCATTAAATAAACGTCAGATAATCGCTATTCAATAAATAACTATTAATAATATAATAACTTTTTACTTTTCTGCTTTTGAAATAGCATTTCAATATGATAAATCAACAAAATTTTTTCAATGACTGATATAATGAACCGTTAAAGTTATAATTGAATTTTAAGTTGAGACTAACAAATAATTTCAAAATGTTATAAAATTTAGGATAAATCGTACTTTTATAAGAGTTTAAATTGCTGAAGAAAATTTAATCTAACTCACGAATCTTATAGCGTATTTTTATTAAATTTTTTAATTATATTTACTTGATTTTACTTAGATAACTATTTATAGAAACATTATATTTGTATTATATAAAAAACAAATATTGGAAATTTCATTAAAAAAACGTTATTAATTTTAGTACTTCTTATAAAACTTATATTAATTATAATTCATTTTGTGCTTTTATTTGAAATAGCTTTATCAATGAAACACATTATATTTTCAAATCCTGAAAATAAAATACCGTTAATAAACTCAATTTTAAGATTTTACCAAATAAAATTTCATTAAATGTTTTAATTAATTTTTATCAGAAAAATCGTACTTTTAAGGTTAGATTAAAATTTGTTAAATAACAAAAATAATTTTAAAGTAATTAAAGCGTAATTTATAGAAGTTAATTTTTTATATTTAAAGAATAACTCAATGTTTTTACAAAACTAATGAAATAATTATGGTATAATAAAATCAATATGAAATTTCAATTAAAAAACGATATATAATATATTATTATTTAATTTAATTTATATCTTAATTATATATTAAATTAATAATTTTCACTATTTTTCTGGCACTTCTTTGAGAAATATTGCTCACTCTTAACGTTACACGTTCGGACATCTTTCATTTCCTCTCTTCTCTCAATTCATCGCTCGAATTAATCATCTCCCTCGTCTTCTCAAAACTCTCTCTTCTCTTAAGGCTCTCTCACTCTAATAATTATATTTATCAAATATAGAAATATTAGAAAAATCGTACTTTTAAAAGTTATTAATTCGTTATGTGAAATTATAATCAAAGCGTATATTATATAAGAAAGTTCAATTTTATTTTTATTCTTTACTTTGCGGAATTTTTATTGTTTTCTATTATATAATGAAGATATATTATGGTAATATATTAAATAATAAACCAATATATTGAAATTTCATATATAACGTTTAATTTAAGACATACCATTAACTAATTATTATTTACAAATTATCTCTCAGTTATTTCACTGCTTTATTTGTATTAGTTATGCTTTAAAATGTAAACAATTATCACATTATTAATATTTTCAAAATAATTTAATTAAATGCTATTATTCTTAAGTGAGTTATTAAAATTAAATAAAAAATAGATATAATATTAATACTAAAAATTGTTTCAATTAACTAGTATTACTTATAGGCAATATTATATACTTTTTAAGAGTTCTTAAATTTGTAATGTGAAATAATTTTAAGAGTGATAAAAACGTATTTTTAGAAGTTAAATAATTTTTAAATTAATATATAAAAAAAACAGGTTTAATTAAATAAACATAAAATAAATAAATTATAGAGTATATATATAAAATAATAACAAATAATTAATGAATAATATCATATTAAATAAATAATAAAGTTAAATATATATATATAACCAAATAAAGTATTATTTATGTTAAACCTATTAAGTAAATTCAAAACTATTTATCTAATGACTTAACTGGAAACAATGACAATTAAATTTTCCTAAAATTATTAAATATTAACTAAAATGAAACAATACATATTATTATTAATTCAAATGACTGAATAATACACATCAGAGTTAAAAAATAATCAAATATATTTAAGAGAGATAATTTACACAAATAATAATTTCAGAATTGAGTATTGAATAAATAATATAGAGAATATTATACGCTATCTAATATTTATAAGAAGATAATCGTAACTAATTTGAATGAAAACTATTGACTATCGTCCAGGATATTTGTGAACAACTGTAGATCCTCTATTTACTTAGTATTATTTTATGTTTTATACAACATACGTATCGTTCAGAAATTTTGTTTGTTAATAATTTTACACAATGAGGAAAATTATATAAAATATATAGAAGTTATATAATTCATTTAAATAAAATGTTAGCCAGATATATCGGCATTATTCAAAACTAGGGTATGATTACAGAATATCCCCATCCCTCATTTACATTCTCAATTAGATATTTATGTTACTTCTGTCTAAAATTTTGCAATGTTGACCAAATATCCGCATCATCAATAGATGTTAGCCAGATACATCCGCATTATTCTTAATGATTAATGACATAAGAGAGATTAAATTAACCGTGAGAGTGATTAAAAATCGACAATTGATTCTTAGATGTGAATGCTAATCCAAGATAAAATAATTAAGACCAGAGTTCATAACTCCTTAGGTCAGATATTATAGATTTAAAAAGAATCGTACTTTTATGAGTATCGTACTTTTGTTTTTGATTTTAAAGTTTTGTTGTTTGATATTAATAAATCGGTAAGAGTTTGATAAAATATATAAACATTAATGGTATTTTTATAAATATTAAAACAGGTTTTTCACTAACTATATATGAATTTTTCGTGTGATAAAAAATGTCTATTATAGGAACAAAATAGTTGAAAATAATTCGATTAAAAAAGTCAATTTAAAGTGACTTAAGAAATATCTACTCATTCAACTTTGGTTTGACGTATGATTGGCAGCCTTCGGATAATATTAAAATGCAAACAAGTTTGGTATAACAACAAATATAATTTTTTTGCCAATAGCACTTTTTTTTATTATTTATAATCTACTTTTGGGATTACCTGAGTTTCAGATATAAAATTATCTGCCTACTTTTTCTATCAGATTTACCTCAATTATCATCTCTTCAAAATGTTGAAATTAAGGAAAAAATCGTACTTTTATGAGAGTTCTAATTTTGGAATGTAATAATTTAAGAAAAAAAGCGTAATTTTAGAGTTAATTTGTTTTCTTTTACAACAGGTTTTTCAAACACTAATGGAAACTACCATTGGTATACTAAAAACAAATATTCGAAGATTTTCTTTAAATCAAACCGTACAATTTAAGACACTAAAACACATTTCTCTTCTTACTACAATTCTCTCTTTCTTCTGCTTTTTGAAATAGCATTTCAATTGACATTTCATTCATCTCATTTCTTTCTTCTTCAACACTGCTTTGATAAAATACCAGTTCTCCAAACTCAATTTAAGACTTATCCCAAAAAATAATTTCAAAAATGTTGAATTAGGAAAATCGTTTTTCTCTTTAAGATTGTCTCTTGTACTCTTCAATTTCATCGTAATCAGTAGATAATTTGGCAACGTAACAAGCGTAATGATCTGAGATAGAGTTAAAATTCTCTCTTATAATTAAAATAGGCTTATTTCAAAACTGAATGAAATATTTGGTATGTAAATTTCAAGAATTTTTTTCAATACTATTTAGAAATTTCATTGATGATATACAAACTTATAAAGACTATCATATATAATAAAAATGAACTCATTTTTAACTCGCGTTTAAATGAAAATATTGCATTGTCAAATGAATTATTACATTCTAATTTATAATTTTATTAAAATTGCTGAAATACCTGAGAGTAAGGTATACTTCAATTTTTATGATTTAAAACACTAATTTCAAAATGTTGAATTAGGAAAATCGTACTTTTAAGACTTGTAAATTTAATATAATATTTTAAAATGATATTATGTTCGGGTAAAAATTTATTACGATGTTATATAATTAAAGAGCAGGTTATTCACAACAATGAAATATTGGTGGTTTCTGCGCTCACTATAAAAACAATATTTGGGCTTTAACATTTCCAGTTAAGAAAACATTCGTCAATTTGTAAGACACATAATTAACTATTAATCTTATTAATTTAATTATTTTCTGCATTTTATTTGAATGCATTTACAATGAAACAAACATTAAAATATTGGCCTCAGTTTATCCGAGGTAAGATTAATTTTAAAGGTTTAACACATAATTTCAAAATGTTTAAATATTTTTTATAGGAAAAAAATTTGTACTTTTAAGAGTTCTATAAATTTGTATAATGTTGAAAATTTAAGAAAAAGCGAATTTTTATTTAAAAATGTTTAAAAAATTTTTTATTAATAAAACAGGTTTCACAACCTAATGAACATTTGGTATATTGAAAAAATTAATATTGGAATTTCATTAAAAACGTTAATTTTTGACATAAATAATATAAAACTATTAAATTATAATATAATTCTCTTTTCTGCTTTTTGAAATTGCATTTCAATGAAACACATTATATTTTCAAATGCTGAAAATACCGTTAAAAACTCAATTTTAAGATTTACCAATAATTTCAAATGTTGAAATTTAGGAAAAATCGTACTTTTAAGAGTTCTAAATTTGTAATGTGAAAATTTAAGAAAAAGCGTAATTTTAGAAAGTAAATTTTTTTATTAACAGGTTTTCACAACTAATGAAAATATTTGGTATATAAAACAAATATTGAAATTTTCATTAAAAACGTCAATTTAGACACCTAAACAGTTAATAAATGTCTCTTTTTCTGCTTTTTTGCCCAATAGCATTTCAAGAAAAACATTATTCCTTTTCAAATGCTGAAACACCGTTAAAAACTCAATTATTATATTTACTATGTGTAATATCAAATAATTTCAAATGGTTTGAAATATTAGGAAATTAATCGTATAACTTTTAAAATTATCGTAAAATTTGTAATGTGAAATTTAAGACAAGCGTAATTTTTTTTATGAGTTAAATTTTTTTATTAAAAACACATGTTATTTCAAAAAACTAATGAAATATATTATGGTTAATAATAAAGTAATCTTAAATTAATTTATTAATAATAGTAAAATTTCATAACAAACGTCAAATTTAAGACACCCCTAAAATTACAATTATTTCTTTTATCTTGTGGTCAGTTTCTTAGAGAATTTATTATAAAATTATTTTGATTATTCACAATTATTTATTTTCATAATTGAAGGTTAGTTAGTATTATAAGAGTCTAATTGTCCTTTATATAATAAATTTATTCGATGATTTTAGAATTTAGGAATAATCGGTACTTTATTTAAGTTTAGTTTCATATTAGATATTAGTACTTTGTGGATAATTAAATTTTAAGAAATATCATAAAATTTTAGTTAATTTTATTTTTTTATTAAATACATAAATCTTATCAGTTAAAATTTTTAATGAAAATATTATTTAGGTGCATAAAACTTAACAAATTGTGGATAATTTTCATTATAAATTAATCTGAATATCACGTCAATTCACAATTCGGTTTACCGAAATTGTGGTGCATGACCGTATTTACTCCTTTTTTCTGCTTATATTATTGAGAAATATCACGCAGGAATCATAATCGAGCAAAACATTTACCGATTTTTCAAATGACTGAAAACACGTTAAATTAAACTATACAATCTTTTATAGATTAACCAAATTTATTCAGAATGTTGAAATGTTAGTGAGAAAAATCTGATACTTATTATTAAGGAGTTCGACATTTGTATATACTGAAAAATTTTATTAAGAATAAAGCGACATTTTTAGAAGTACTAAATGCCACATTTTTCAACAACATTTTTTCATAATAACTGAAAATGCATTAATTAATTTATGGTATATAAATCAATATTTGACAATTTCATTAAACATACACAACAAAGGAAAACGTCTTTGACTTTATAAAGCGAGAATATCTTGCTTATTTTGATATGAAGTTTTATTTACTAAACTTATTTATTATTTAAATGCTTAGAAAAATAGACCCTGTTAAAAACTCACTTTAAGATTTACTCAAATATAATTTCAGATGTTGAAAATTTTAGGAAAGAATATCGTATTTTTATAAGAGTCTAAATTTGTCAGAAGGGTAGCTCAGAAATAAAACTGTGTTCAGAGAAATAAACGTTGTTAATTTATATATAACGAAGTTCAAAGGGAGCTGCTGTGTGGATTTTATTTAACTGACAGTGTTTTATTTTATACACCCACTATTCGGAGGTGAACATTGACAAACTATGTGTTCTATTGTGATTTAATAGTTATAAAACATTATGAGATATAATGTCAGGATTAAGAGTTATTATTCATCTATTAAAAACGTCAACATCATCTATAATAAACACACTTGTATAAATGATCACAGTAAATATTGAAACTTTTTCTTCACTTAGTTTTGAAATATAGATTTCTTAGCCTAATGTTAGCTAACATATTTTATAAGTTATATGTTTTACAAAAATGCACAAGTGCAAAAAATCCCATGGTTAAAAAATAATTCACGTCAATATATTAAGATTTTAACTAAAATAATATTCAATAATGTTTGAAATTTAGGAAAATCGTAACTTTTAAAGAAGTTCTTATATAATTGTGGATATAGGTGCAAAATTTAAGAAAAATGAGTCAGTATTTATTTAGAAGTTCTTATAATCTTTTGTTTACAAAACAAGTATTGATTTATCTAAATGAAAATATTTGGTATGCAACTAATTAATAATAGCAAATTATATTGAGAAAATAATTAAAAATAATAATCATTAATTTAGAATTATGTAAATTAAGTATATAAATTCTAATTACTTAATGTTGTCATTCAATTTCTATGAAACACATTCTATTTTTCAAAATGCATTGAAAATACCTGTTAATAACTTCACAATTTATTAAAGATTTTAACAAATATAATTTCAAAATGTTTGAAATTTAGGAAAAAATAATTTATAACTTTTATAAACAACTTAAACTAATTTGTATTGTGTTACTTAATAAAATAGCGTAAATTTGCGGGCAGGAACATTAAAAAACAGGTTTTTCATTGCTATAATATATGATTAAATATTTGGTATATAATAAAAAATATTATTTTGAAATTTCCTTAACAAACGTCAATTTAAGACACACCTAAAAATTATTATATAAATTATTCTTATTCTGCCACTTTTGCTTGAAAAAATATTCAATGAAACACATTATTTTATATTGTACAGAATGCTTGACAGAAATACCAGTTAAAAAACGGTTTCAAGTGTTTAAGATTTACACTAATAATATCCATATATTATTATGATTTAGGTTTTAAAAATCGTTACTTTTTAAAGAGTACTGAGTTCAAAATTTGGAATGTGAAAATTTTAAAGAAAAAATTAGCGTAATTTTAGAAAAAAGTTAAATTTATTTTATTAATACAATTAACAGTTAAGTTATTTCTAACACATAATGAAATTATATAGGTTTCTATACTAAAGAAACAAATAGTTGTGAAGGGATTGTTCTAGGTAGATGATTAAGTATCTGTCAATTAGTTTATACATAGTTAACAACCATATTCAATCTTTGGAATAAAGAAAAATTATATTGTATGAATATTTTTTTTTCTAGCATTTTTCTCGAATAGTCTACCATTTCAATAGAGACACAAGGTGTAGATATTTTGGTTACAAAATTGACTCTGATTATTTAATGAACCCGTGTGGAACACAACTTTCCAAAATTAATCGGTCAGAGACTCTCTACACTTCTTTCGGAAAATATAATTCATAATTGATTTGCACAAGGATTATAGGAAAAATCGTACCTCTTTTTTAAAAGTTATTCTTTATATGAGTGTTGGAAATATCTCATAATAATATTGGTGCCTAAAGAAAAACAGTCGTAATTTGTAGGACAGGGTGGTAATATATGTTATTGTCTTTTTTCACCACAGGTATATTTCACATCTATTCTAAATGAAATATATTTTTTATCATAGTTAATTATTAAACAAATAAACATATATATTGAATTCTGGGATTAACAGAATAAATAGACTTTATCAATTTTAATGAACTGTCTCACTAATTAACATTATCTTATGATTCTCTTTTCTGCTTTTGTGAAATAGCACCTTTCAATGAAAGCGCATTACTATATTTATACGAATATAGCTTTGAACTCAATTATTTCCAGTGTTGACAAAAATACAACGTCGAAGTTTTCAGAGAAATTACCAAAATATTTATATTTCAAACTCGCATATAGAAATTTAGGAAATATGTGTATAACTCTCTCATAATTTAATGTATATGTATAATGTCAAGAGTTATTTGTAACAATAGATATCCACAATCTTTAACGCATAAAAGAGATAAGAAGATAGATTTCCGGGAAGACCTTCTTCTTAAAACAAAATAAACCTTCCTAGGAAACTAATTAAATATTTACTCTCACAAATTTTCTCAATGGTCTTTGTTCTATTGTCACATTGGAAACTGGAACTGCTTTTATCAATTTAAGACATCTAAATTAATATTATAAATATTCTTTTTCATGTACATTTTATTGAAATGCATTTCACTGAAACACAGTTTAATGTTTTTTTCAATTATCTGACATGAATAAATATTTATTTTATATGTTACAGCAGCAATTTTAGTATTTAACAAATAATTTCAAATGTTGAAATTATAGGAAAATCGTACTTTTAAGAGATTCTAAATTTGTATAGTAATGTGATATTTAAGAAAAAGCGATATTTTAGAAGTATTAAATTAGAAAAATACTTTTAAGTTTTCACAAACTAAAATTTGAAACTATTTATGGAGTATTATTAATCGAAATAGATAAAATATTTCAATTAAATAATATCTAATAATGTCAATATAAGACACCTAAACTATTAATAGATTTAGATTGTTGCTGACTTTTTTCTATGAGAAATTTCGCATCTATCAAATTGAGAACAACTCTCAACTTCTTTCTCAAATAGGCACTCCGAAATAACCTGGAAAGGAATTATGTTCAAGTAACTCATTTGGTAAGGTTAAGCAAGGATACTCTCATCACAAGTTGTGGTAAAATTTACAGGGAAAAATGGCGTAACCTTATATTTAGAGTATCTAAAGATTATGTAATGGTAGAAATTTAGAAAAGAGAGCTCGAGAAAGGATAGTGAATTGTTAGAAGTTAAAATTTTTTAAATAATTTAAAACAGGTTTTCACAACTAAATTTGAAACAATATAGGATATATTTATTATTCCACTAAATATTGGAGCGATATTTCTCATTTAAATTAATCGAAATTAAATTTTGTATTTTATTGTATTATATTATTAATAGAGAGGTATATATATTATTTAATATTCATATCTCTTATTGATAGCTTTTTTTGAAATAGCAATTTCAAAAGGTGTTAATAACACATTATATTCTTCAAATGCGATTTTGTTGACTTTTGAACCCATCCGTTAAATATATTATATATTAAGATTATTAACATATTTTATTTTTCAAATGTTCAAAATTAAGAGACAGCCTGTTTCAGATGTGGGAAAAGTGGGCACATGTGAAAAATTTTTGGAAGATAAAAAGCGCTCACACTTTCTCATCTGTGGTTGGAAAGATTTTTTTTATTAACACCAAAGTAGTTTTCCACAAACTTTAATATATGATAATTTAAAATTGTTATTTTAAACAACCTATTTTATCGAACTTCACTACTATTATTGAAATTTCATTAAAAACGTCACTTTAAGACACAAATATTTTAATCATTTAATATTATAAGGATTTCTCTCTCCTCTTTCTCCTCCTTTTTGAAAAAGCATTTCAACTGATTTGCAAGTGGAAACTCTTAAATTGAGACTTGAAAACGTTTTGTTAAAGCGGAGTTTCAGGATACGAAATCGCTTCTTGAAATCAATCTCAAAATTATTTGAAATTTTGTTTTTTTGTTTTGAAATTGAGAGTTCGAAAATTTGTTAGTGAAAATATTCTCACAGTAAGTTTATACAATATAAATAGAAATGATAATTTTTTTTATAAACACATGTTTTTTAAATCAAAACACTCAACTGAAATATTCTCTGGGTAATAATTAAAATCAAATATTGAAAATTACAGTAAAAAACGTGAAGGTAAGACTCTCCAATCCCAATAACTAATATAAGACTTAAATTATAATTTTTCACTTTTATCTGCCTTTTTTAAAATTGCGCATTTCAATTAATTGAATTAACACATTATTTTTTATCTAAATATATTAGTAAAATATGCTTCCTTTAATAAAACTCAATTTTATTAAAAACACCTAATTGATAAGTATGTGAAATATTTAGGTTAAAAATTATCACGTACTTATTAAGAGTTTCTAAATTCGTAATGTAAAATTTACAGAAATATAAGCGTAATTTTAGTAAGAGTTTTAAATAGTAATTTTTTTTTTAAAAAAACAGTTTTTTTGAAATCATGTTTTTTTCAGGTTATAATATATAAAAACCAGAATTAATTGAAATTTCATTAAAACAAACGTATAATTTTTTAAGATCACCTAAAGACTTTTTTTTGTTTTTCATACTTTGTCTTTTCTGCTATTGTTTAGAAATTTAGGCATTTTAAATGAAACCACATTATTATAGTTATTACAAATGACTGAAGAATACTCATGTATAAAACTTACAATTTTAAGTATTTAACAAATTATATTTACAAATTTTTTGAAATATTTAGGAAAATCGTACTTTTTTAAGAATCTTACATTTTGTTTGTAATGTGAAAAATTAAGAAAAGCGTAATTTATTTAGAACTAAGAATCTTTTGTTTATTAATTAAACAGGTTATTTTATTTCACAAATACTTACAACAATTATGTTTAATATTATATTAAAAAATTACAATATTGAATTTCATAAAAAACGTCCAAATTTAAGACCACCTAAATATTCAATTTAATAAATTCTCTTTTCTGTCTGCTTTTTTATAATAATAGAATCGTTCCTGGGCAAGGGCAACATTTAATTTATATATTTTCATAGGATATAGTAAATTATGTGGTTAAGATCGAAACTTTGTATGATAAACCTAAAATATTTTGATAAAATCGAATATTTTAAATGAGAAATAGCTAGAATAACATATAATAAATGTTGGATTAAAAATGTAATAAATAGCGAGAAATATTTTAAATAGTATGAAATTTATAAGAAATGTTGGATTATGAAGAGAATAAAAATGAATTATAATTATGGTTATAATTATACCATGAAAACATTTCAATGAAAATTTCATTAAAAATACGGCAATTTATAATACTCTAAAAACTTAAGAATTGAAATTATCTACTATCTATTTCTTGTTAGAAATTTCACAATTTATACTTATGATACCCACTCGTTTATATTTTTTCAAATGCCTTAGAATAATAACCATTATATAAAAAATTTCAAGTTGCTAATGTCCTTGACCAAAATAATCATTGCTTCGTTGTTGATAAATTATAGTGAATCAATATAATATTCACGTATTTTTTAAAGAGTTCTAAAAATTCCGTAATTGTGAAAATTTATGGAAAAATAGCGTTAAATTTTATAACTGACAAAAATATATTTTAAATTAAAACATCAGTATTCAAAATTTAAAATGAAATAATAAATGGAATTATAAAAAAACAAATTTTAATTTCAATAAAAAACGTTAATATAAACACTTTTAAAATAGTATTAATGACTACCTAATGTTTCGCTTTTCTGCTTTTTAGAATTGCATTTCAATGAAACACATTAAATATATTTATTACAATGCTGAAGATATATCTTGACATATATATTTATTTAATAAATTTCACATAATAATTTCAAATGTTAGAATAATTATAGGAAACGCGTACTTTTTTGAGGTGAAAGTTTGTAAATGTTGAAATTTAAAGAAAAAGCGAAATCTTTAAAAAGTATAAATTTTTTATTAATAAAAGGGGTTGTTTTCCAAAACTAATGAATTATATTTGGTATTAATAAAAATTCAAATATTGAAAATTTTCATTCAAAAAAAACGTTGTTACAAAGTTTTATAAGACACATACTAAAACTATTAATACAATTCCAACGTATTTCTATGCTTTTATTGGAAAATTTAGCATTTCATTTAATAAATTCAAACATTATTTTATTTCAAATGCAGTGAGTAGAATTTAGACATTTGAAATTACTCAATTTTAAGATTTATCAAATAATTTCAAATGTTGAAATTTAGGAAAAAACGTACTTTTAAGAGTTCTAAATTTGTAATGTGAAAATTATTTTATAGTGGAAAAATAATTTTATTTAGAAAATTAAGAATTTTTTTATTAAAAACGAGGTTTTTTCACAACTAATAAAATTTTTGGTATAAAAAAAAAAATCAAATATTTGAAATTTTCATTAAAAAAGTTTCAGCTCAAATTTTAAGACACCTAAATCTAATAATAAATTCTCTTTTCCTGACTTTTTGAAATTAGCTTAATTTCACAATGCATAACACATTATTTTTTTTACAAATGCTGAAAATACCGTTAAAAACTCAATTTTAAGATTTACCAAATAATTTCAAATGTTGAAATTTAGGAAAAATCGTACTCTGTTATTAATCAGAATTATAAATTTGATAATGGGTATAAAATTATAAGTTACAAAGCGTAATTATTATTTAGAAGTTAAAAATTTTTATTATTAAAACTAAGTTTATCACAACTAATGAAATATTAATTTTGGATATATAAAAAAAATTTGTATAATAAATTATCATTAAAAACGTTAATCTTAAGACACATCCCTAAACATAAATTAATAAATTCTCTTTATTTCTGCTTTTTGAAATATTGCAATAATTTTATACAATGTATCTTTACATTAATTTTTTTCAAATGCTGAATATACCATCTATAAAAACTTCAATTATTTTATATATTTACAAAAATAATATTTTCAAAATATGTCGATAATTTAGGAAAAATCGTACATTAAAGAGTTCTAATTTTGGTAATGTGAAAAATTTAAGAAAATAGCGTAATTTTTGAAGGAAAAGTTAATTTCTTTTAATTAAACCAGGTGGTATATCTCAAAACAAACGTAAGTTATGAGATTAGAATATTTGGCTCTATATTTTCATCTTTATCCTTACGAAATTTGTCTGCAGTATCCTTAAGTTCATATTTATAATTGTACATCCTTTGAATATTTCATCATAATAAATAATATTATATTTATCTAACATTATTTCTGCTTATTTCGAATAGGCATTTCATTATGAACTACACAATTATGTCTATTTCATATCTATTGAAAACAACCGAGTAAGAAAACTTCAATGGTTTAAGAAATAGCAGATAATGTTACATAAGTGCTTTAACTTGGAAGAAATGCAAGTTACATTTCAGTAATTATGTTCAGAAAATTACTGATTAAATCAGAAAAAGTTATCGAAAAGTCTTAGATTTTTTTCAAGAAACATATATTAATTAATATATAAAAGAAAAAGAAACTTATTTCAACTAATCGGATATATTTGGTTTAAAAAGCTCAAAAGCATAAATCTTTAGCAACTATTTTCAGATAATTTCATTAAAACTAGTCAATTTAAAGACATCTAAATACTATTAATATTATATAATAGTTATAACAGTTTTATATAACAGGCTTTTTGAAATTGCTTGAGTTTTGCTACTAATTATGCTTAACATTAGTTATTTTCAAAAACTAAAAAATCCAGTTAAAAACTCAATTTTGCATATTTACCTATAAAGTAATATTAAATATTGAGATTTATGAGAAAATCGGTACTTGTTAAGAGTTTCTAATTCGTAATGTGAAAATTTAGATGTAAAACCTAATCTTACAAGTTAAAATTGTTATTAAACAGGTTTTCCACTAATGAAATAGTTTGTATCAAAGCTTGTTTGAAATTTCATTAAAAAAACGTCAATTTAGACACCTAAAACTATTAACATTTTTGTTTCAGTTGCATTTTGATTAATCTCATTTCAATTGATATTTCAGTTGAAAACATGGATAATTTTCTTGCAGTCATTTTACTCTTAGAGGAAGAAGAACTTGATAGGTAGAATATCCAAATTATTCCAATTGCTGAAATTTAGGAAAAATCCTACTTTTAAGAGTTCTAAATTTGTAATGTGAAAATTTAAGAAAAAGCGTAATTTTAGAAGTTAAATTTTTTTATTACAAATTGTCTTGCCCTACTATGAAAGTATTTGGTATGTATAAACAACTTGAAATTTTCATTAAAAAAAACGTCAAATTTAAAGACTCCTAAAGACTAATAATAAATTCTCTTTTCTGCTTTTTTGAAAATTAATTTCAATGCAAAACACATTATTTTTCAATGCTGAGAAATATACCGTTAAAACTATTTTTAAGATTTAGAGAATGATTGAATGTCTGCAATTTTAGCCAAAATGTTTTAGAGAATTCTAAATTTTGTAATGTAAAAATTTAAAACAAAACGTAATTTAGAAGTTAATTTTTTATTAAAACAGGTTTTCACACTAATGAAATATTTGGTATATTAAAAACAAATTTGAAATTTCATTAAAAAACGTCAATTTAAGACACCTAACACTATTAAAAAAATCACTTTTCTGCTTTTTGAAATTGCATTTCAATGAAACACATTATTTTCATCAAAATGCTGAAGAATACCGTTAAAAACTCAATTTTAGATTTACCAAATATCAAATGTTGAACATTAGGAAAAATCGTACTTTTAAGAGTTCATAACATTTGTAATGGTGAAATTTAACGAAAAACGTATATTTTAGAAGTGTAAAATTTTTTATCTAACAGTTTTTCACAACTAATGAAATTTTTGGTGGTACTTAAAAACAAATATTGAAATTATCATTAAAAAACGTTAATTTAAAGACACCTAAAACTATTAATATCTCTTTTTCTGCTTTTTGAAATTGCATTTCAATGTAACACATTATTTTTCAAATGCTTGAAAGATAGTATATTATATATATATAATATATAATATATATATTATAATATTATAAATTATATATATTAATATATATTATATATATATTATATTATATTATATATTATATTTAAATATATATATATATATATATATATATATATATATATATATATTATATAAATTGACTAATATATAATATTATTATATATATATATATATATCACGACAAACCAAACTATATTATATTCATACTTGTACATATGTCCAAAAATAGAATTACAAATGTATATCCCCCCTTATCTATATATTAATATTATATATTATTATATATATATATATATAATATATATAATATATTAAATATATTAATATATATATTTATAATATATATTCTGTATTTTATATATATATATAATATATATATATATATATATATATATATATATATTATATAAAATATATATATATATATATATAATTATCTTATATATATAATATATTATATATCATATTAATGAAAATATCCGTTAAAAACTCAATTTTAAAGAAATTTATTAATTTATACAAAATATATTACGAACTACCGTTGAAATTTAGAAAAATCATACTTTTAAGATTTCTAAATTCTTTTTTATTTAATGTGAAAATTATGAAAAAAGGTAATTGTAGAACTAGTTAGCATATGTTATTATTAAAACAGGTTTTTCACAACTAATGAAATATTATTTGGTTAATAAAAACAATATTGAAATTTTCATTAAAAAACGTCAATTTAAGAACACCTAAAACTATACTATAATAAATATTTCTGCATTTTCCAAGCTATTTTGAATTGACATTATTTCTAATGAAAACATTAATAAATTTTTTTCAAAGTTATAAGAAAATACCTTTTGAATAACTCAATATTCGGGTTTATCATTAATTAAATTTTCAAAATGTTGTAAACTTTAAGGAAAAAATCTGACTTTATAAGATGTTATAAATAAAATATTTGAATAATTATAGTATTAATTAATTTATCAATTTTTTTCGCAGTAAAATTAAAAACACGATTTTCACAACCTATTGTAATAAGAAAATTGTCATCAGGTTTCAAATTTATAAAAAAAATTTACTACCCCTTGTGTACATATGATCATGGGATAGTCCATGATTTAATACGACTAAAACTATTAATAAATTCACTTTTTACTGATTTTTGAATTTAGCTTAAATTTCAATAGATAAATCACAATTATTTTTTCATAACATTCAAAATTTTATCTCTAATGATAAATACTTTCAATTTTAAGATTTACTGTAAATAAGAAGTTCAAAATGTATTTAATTTGTCATATAATTAATGAGGCCAATCCTGTTAATGATTCTAAATTTAGTAATGTGAAAATTCAAGAAAAAGCGTAATTTTATAGAAAGTTAAATTTTTTATTAAAACAGTGATATTTTCTAACGCAACTAATGAAAATATTTATCTTTGGTATACTCTAAATTAAACTAAATTATATAGAAATTTCATTAAAAAAACGAGTAATTTTAAAGAACTAACCTTAAAACTTAACTTAATATGATAATTAATTACTGTATTATAATTTTTTTAAAAGCTGGAATTTCATGAAAATCTTAATTATTGATATTTTTCAAAATAAATAAATTCAACTCATTTAAAAGCTCAATTTTTTTATCTGAATAATTACATACCTTTATGTAGAATTATGTTAATAACGTAGGCAAAGATAATATATAATTATATATTAATATATATATATATATTATAATATATATATAAATATATTATATTATATTATATTATAATATATATATTATAGTATATATATATAATATATAATATAATAATATATATTAATATATATATAATATATAGTACAGACTAATTATATAATATATATATATAGTATATTATATACTATATATATAAATATAATAATATATATATCATATATT
>JABUQX010078717.1:52500-60894 GCA_015478945.1 Trachelipus rathkii
TTAAAAGACAAAAAGTTAAATTTAGACATATAATATCATTGCTTTAAAAAACAAAAGTTAAATTAAGCCATATAATATCATTGCTTTAAAAAACAAAAGTTAAATTAAGCCATATAATATCATTGCTTTAAAAAACAAAAGTTAAATTAAGCCATATAATTTCATTGCTTTAAAAATGAGTTAAATTAATTTTATTGCTTTAAAAAAAAGCATGTTAAATAAAATCAAAAAATTTCATTGCCAAAACTTTTCATTCATGAAAAACTTTTTAACGCCTTTTAAAGACCTCGAAATAACACTAAATGTTTTCAGGAGACATTTGATTTTGACTAAAACTGTTTGTCCATTCAGGAGACATTTGGTTTTGAGTAAAACTTTTTAGTACATTCCCTTTTTACTTAAACTTTCGGTCGTTTTCAGACAGTGACACAAAGACGAGACACCAACAATACATTTACGGTGTTATACTGATGGGTCGTTAGATAACGTGAAGAACCAGTTGGGACCAGTTTGGCATTTGCGATGACTACAAATCAAGATTGAATAATAACTACAATTGCAACCGCGTTGACCACGCAACGTCGGCGTCATGCCCCAATGACGGACATGTGACAGATTAATAACACCAACGAATGACATAATAGCCACTGCAGTAGAGATTACCATTTAACCATTCAGAAAATTAGTACTGTTTAATAACAATCAAGTTGGCTTTTCAAATCATTACATTGTTATACCTGGGAATAACAGTGGACATATAACGGTGACCAACTTTACAGTGTCATTACATTTAAACAGGTAAGATTGAGTTTATGTATTTACTACTAACTATACTCAAATCCCTTCTCTCATCTCGGCTCTCTCTCCGTATGATATATTAGCCCGTACTCAATCAGTATATTATATTATTGTTTCAATATTGATACTCTATATATCATCCACTGATTACATCATTATATATATATTATACTGATATACTATATATATATATTATACAATATATGATCTACTACTATATTTACTATTCACTACTATACACTTAACTATATAAAAGGGTTAGGAATGGTGCATACATGACTTGAACGTGACTCTCGTAGAGGGTTGAACGTGTATGAGTCAAGTGAAAGGACAGTGTAGGCTTCATTTCTTAGAATCGCCTTTCCCATAATCGCTAACCATTCTCTACTCCCAAGGCAAACAGGCTGCCCAGAAACTCATACAACAATGACTCGAGGCGAAAATAGTGAGTTACATATTCACGAGAGCCAATGAATAATTATCCATATCTTAGAAAAATATATAAATATAAACATTTAAACGTCACAAATACTCATTTACATTTTTTTGTATAAAATTTTTGAGTGCTCTCTTTTTTAGACCGACGACTCTTCTCTAAGTATTTAACGACGTCAGAAAAGTTTTGACTTTTCGGCTAGGGCGAGCACTGGTAGACCTACAGCAGATAAGTATCTCAGAATAATTACATAACTTGAATAATAAGCATAGAATAACAGTAATTACATAACTTAATAACTACGACTAATAGATCAATAACATTACCTAATATCCATAGATAATAGACTCTCTGTAAATCAATAAAGGCTAATGACAGTACATAGATAATGTACATATAACATCATAACATTAACTAAAAACATTAATGAATAATCAGATTATTTCTTGAGATTTCTACACTAAAACGCAATTATATCTAGACGCCCCTTTTAATCAACAACCCTGCCTTAAGGCCTATTGCGATGATTAGACCCTCATATTTGCGTTAAAAGCTAGACTCTACTCGATCACGATTATTTAATGGACTAGTGCGAATCGCACTAGCAGGGCGGCTTGTTGAGTGTGGAGTCAAGAACACCCCAGATTAATATTATAGCACTACTATATCATATATACTATATATTATATTAAATATATATTATATACCTTATATACATCCTATACTATATAGCCTATCTATATATGAGTTACTACTACGCTTAATATACCATACCCTTATATCAGGTGATATACTAATAGATAGTATATATAGTACTAATGTATAATTATATAATCTATATAATATAGTTATTATACTATATATAGTATATCATATAAATATCATATATTACCTATATAATATATTATACATATATCATATATATACCTATATATTATATACCTACCTATATATATATATATATATATAAGATATATGCATATCATATATTACTACTTTATATATATATAATACTAAATATATCATTACTATTATTCAATTCATAGCTATAGTAGTATTATAACTCAAATAGCTACCACCTCTTCATCATACTAAACAGATAAGTATATACAGATAGTATTAACTACTTAGTCTATTGACCTTAATCATTGATTGTGTGTATAATAAGAAGCATTACTAATCAAAGGCTTTATATGCTAGGATTAAACAAGCTCTGACCAGTCCTGATTCACTCAGTAGGTTAAATCTACTGAGATATATCTATATATAGATACACTATTATATTCTTTATGTAGTCATCTCTTATATATCATATATATATATATCATTGGAACTACTATTTATATATATGCTCAACTACCTAATATACTCTACCTATATATAATTTAATATAGGCTACCACCGCTATCGATAACTGAATAGCGAGTATCTAAGTTTAATTACGTCATTCTGAATATTTTATCTATACTTATCGATCTATTAGTATGAGCCTATTACTGCATATTTGATATATATATATATACTAACTATTATTATATACTTATACGTATATAGTAGATAATATATGCCACGGGTAAATATAATACATAGTATACCCGGGAGAGCTTAGTATAACTACACTATATATCCAGGACTACGACGGTAGTATAATATACTATACTATAGGTCTTACAGCCTATAGATATATAATGATATTCCGCCCCGCCATAAGTTGCTGGGCGCTACGTTGAATTCTAATATCGTCTTGTTCGTTACCGGGTCTTGGTTAAGCCTTTCCACAACCGTATGAGGATCACTATTCATCACTGTGATAGGCAAACCCGTAACATCATCTAGGGTGGATGTCTTGTGGATTCCCTCCCTCTCGCAGGCTACTCGTCGTCCCTACAGCAACTAGTGTATGTGACCTTAGTCACACATTTTAATCTTTAAGTTCTCGCTTCTTCCTTGTCGCCTAATTTTGAGTACGGATATTACCATGAATACTCTCACCCTATCTCTTGAATCCTCTTCCTCCTCAACCTACAATTTCTGGCCATTAATAGTCGGGAGCTGACTTTTTGATAGTCCCACCTTTCGTTATAGAGAATCTTAGCATATCAACATTCTCAATGCCTTAATTTCATGGGTCCGGTCAGTGTCCCTTTGAGCACCCGCTGACCTCTCAGATCTCAGCGATCAAGGGACAGCGCGATGAGTAAGGTATCAATATCCCTATGGAATATGATACGCTAATCATTAGTATATATTATAGTACGCTACGCCTACTATGATATACTATACATAAGAAGCCTATACTTACTGGTGTGATATACTAATGTTAACGTCTATATCATCAGATCTATCGTGTACCTTGAGTTACTTATTCAGTTATATAGCTATAGTATATATATATAATAATTTTTATATAAAATAGTGTCCCAAATATATTTAATGCTACTGCAATATATAAATCCTATCACTTATATAATATCTATATACAGTAACTATATATACGTAACTAATATAAATATATGTTATATATCCTATATCGATACCACATACTGAATACATAATTTTATTGAAATTTTTTATCACTTAGAATCATATATATAAAATTTTTGAATACACAGTAACAGACGTAGCCTCAATCAAGAAAACAGTGAACGATATTTAGAGCAAGTCTCGTCCCGGTAGTCTAAATATGCAAACTTACAGTGACAATGCTGAGGTAACCATCCAGCATTATGTATAAAATACAAGCGATGATAAGATCTAGGACACGATATGAATAAGATAAGCCATCTGGGCACCCTAGGTACTTGTATATAGAGTCGACCAACACTTTGTACTCAGAAATATTCGGCTATGGCGCATATCGATACCATCCCTAAATATTCACTCACGGCGTGGAGAGGAGAACCTCAGACCACCGTAACATCTCCCCAGTTCGGATATGGCGGTCACAAGTACTGAGGAATAATTGTAAACGACAAAAATATAAATGAGCATCTGGTCACCTCTCTATTAAACTGGACCACTGGAAAGAATAAAATTTAAATTTACCTATCTATAAATTATCGCATGTCAGTATACCCATCTACCTACTTTTCCTGTAGGGCAATTTGCTCAGAGGACGTTATTTTTGAGCTTTTTTCTTTCCAATGCAGTCTCCACTTTCAACCTTACCTAGCGTTCACGACAAGGTTGTCATGAAAAGTGCGGCCTAAGTTCCTCGGTCGCCTTTTTTATCCCCCTTATACGCTTTCCACATTATCGGACAAATCGTTATAAAATTCCATGAATTTTTTTACGAGGTCTGATATTTTTCAGTGACTTATTCCTTTCCCACATCGTTTCAGATGCATTTCAAGAGTATACTCTTTTGGAATGCTCTCCCACATGTGAAAATCCGACTTGACTAGCTTCCTAATAATTGATAACTAAACTCTAATATAATATATAATATACGATATACACATTACATATAACCCAACCCTATATATACTCATATATATACCTATAGTTCAATATAAGATACTGTATATGTCGACTACGGCAGTATCTATCATTAATAGCTCACTCGAGTAGTATATAAGTCATGATATTAAATAACCATCTATGACTATCTGTCTACACTAAGTCCTTATATATTATATAATATCTACTATATATGACTCTTATATATATATATACTTGTATATATCACATATATACTATATATCATACTATAGTATTATAGTTATATGTCATATTATGATACTGACCGCGATAGTATGATTGAACCTACTATATAGATCTTGATAATCGTTATCACTCCGACAAGGCTCAGCACCAGATAGTACCTAAGCCTCATATATATATACCTCAGTAAGATATACTATATACGGTATTAATACATATATAATGACCACATTACTACAACGCTAATAGTTAATTTATAGCATACGTATAAGCTACAGTTATCACCTCTATAGCTGACTCACTTATCATACGCTCGTACTACTGATCTATCTCTACTTTACATATATCTACTATACTAACATATACTCACATCTATAACTATTGCGTATGACAATACTATACTATATATTAGAGGGCTTTATATTATATATATAACTCTTCTGAATAGAAAGGCTGACATAACTTAGTAATATCTATTTATACGGAAAGTATATTACTACTACTACTGTAGTACACTTATACTTATGAATAAATTCTATCACTAACAAAGCTTACTATTATTATACTATTATATTCATCAGATTACTATATCACTATCTAGGCCATCTTAGTATTTTATATTCCGTATATGATACGTATTATATATACCTCCATGTGTAATAGATAACCTGAAACGCTCACCCGACCTGTCTGCATATATGTGTCGCAACGGAGATAACTAGTAGGTACCTCCAGTGAGCAACAAACGCACATGCACGCATTCAAGCGCGGCTTTACTACTTACCTCTGACTACTAATCAATACTATATGTTCTATGACCATAGATATGTGACCCTAAATAGATGTACTACTATATACCCTAATATACTGTCAATCACCTACTCTCGATAGCATGAATCCGTGAATTACGGTAGTTACAATATATATATACTTATATTATCAAGTAATCTATCACCTTTGACCACAGATACTAGATCCTACTAACCATAATATTTTAACCGTGGGAGCATATCTATATAAATATATCGTGAACCTTCTTAGTATATTATAATATATATGGCATCCTTCATAGTAATACTCAACATCTCTATTAATATTGCTAATAACGTCAAGTACTACATTACTCTATATATTAATATACATGTGAATATATATCTACTATCATTGTATATACGATTCATATTGATATATATCACCTCATAGTACACTAACCTATAGTAAACATACTAATATACACGACTATCTCATGGAGTACCTACTATCATTCATACCTCTCCTAGTATATTCATCGTACTGTATATATTATAGTTATACGTACTATTATATATGATCCAGAGTCCCTAGGCTAATTTCTACTAACTATTAGTTTCGGGATATGATTTTTTCCCAAGTTTGACGATGACTTGTATTTTTATGTCTTAGCTTTTTTGTGGTTCTTTTTCTATTTAATGTTGCAGCTTGCGGGAGGCGTAACTAAAGTACTATGTTCACAAAGTTGAATATAGCATTTATTCTTTCAACATTTAATTCTATCATTCTTAATCTTCATTAATCTAAGATGAGAAACCTTAAAATTTCGGCAACTTGTTTCATTTTCTAGTAATCACATAGTGTGAAACCTTCGATTGGACGCTCACCACCGACTGAGGCACCACTCTAATGTAAATCAGCCTATTCCTTATACTTACCCCAGCTTATACCGAAACAGATAGTATATATTTGAAGATAGCTCTATAGCATCAAATATACGAATAACAATTGTGCTCTAAATTATATAATAATACACGATCGCGGAGCTATCATCTCTGACAAAATATACAACTCAGATGTATACTGTAAACACACTCACGCCATAGAACACAGCTAGTAAACGCAATTTCCTCAAATGTCAGAAACCTACTCCAACAACAATATATATATATATATATATAGATACAAGTATGAAACCCTCGCGTCCATAGACGGTAGTGAGCCAACGCTCCTCCTTTCTCACAACACACTCCTCGTCTCTCGCCTGTCTTACATCTATGATCATACTACTATGATTATTGAATATCTACGACGGACGGATACAAGACCCGTATAGATTTCGACTGACAATCGATTACCGTGTAATCATCATATTAATAGCTACTACTGTACGATTACTACATTCTATTCCGTTGACTATCATTATTCAATCTATAACCTATAATAGTCCACATAACTGATGGTGATTAGCATTAGAAGCTAACTACTGTATCTTTACAATACTATTAAGCTACTATTATGATTCTTACTATACTAGCATATACTACTAATTATTAGATAGTATAGCGAACTGGCTAGCCCTACTCTATAAATTAATTATAATATACAAATTGACAACTGATAACTACTATATATATACAATAATATATGAAATTATATCTATATACGATATATATATTATATATAGTATACTTAATAAAAATTACTAATAATATATATAGAGTACCTAATATGAACATATGCAGATGATATAACTATAACCATATACTATAATATATATAGTAATATCATACTATATATATACTATATTAATAAATATAATACTACCATATTATCATGGAAACGAGAATTTGTCATATATATACTTACCTTTATAATTATAATATATATAATCTATATAATATATAGTGCTATATATATAATATATATACTATGACTTGTCACGGGTAAAGGTTCCGTAGGTAACACATAACTATCACTATATATCACTCGATATATATATCTACTATATACTGATATGATAGATAACTCATAACTATGACCTACTTACATTAATGAGATCTATTATATTTCCTTTTCATCAATATACAGCTACACTGAATTTTTGGAACGAGTAATTACTCGTATATCATTGTATATATATAGCTATACGTATATATATTTTTACAATTATTTTCTTTTAAATGGAAAATAAATAATTTGATATAGATAGTATATATTAGCTAGCTTGTGCACGTCTTAGGTTTATGGTATTTACGCTCCACGGTGCAGAATGTCCTGCCTGACCCAGAGTATCCACGATTTGCTTGTCCCATTACCTACAAACGCCAGACACTTTCGAAATCACCAGACAGAATGTTCTCCTTCATTCTCGCGGACTCTGGAATCAGTCCTTCCAACCAAGGTACACACACCATGTAAAATCACTCAATTTCATATTTAGTTGAGAAAGTATTTAAAGGTTTAAAATGTCAATGGAACTAGAATTTAGCTTTCATTCCGTTTTAATTTTACTATTCTTAATCATTAAATAATATGAAGTTAAGTTTAAAATTCATCTGTACAATTTCGATATCCAAAAGCCAGACCCGCCTTACACATTATATAAATTAAATTTTAAGTATAAATACAGTTGGCATGTGACTTTTTCATATGAATTCTCAGATCTTATAAGTCTGTCCTCGCATAGTCATCTTACTCCGCTTGAGCACATTTTCTTCTTCTTTTTTCATTCCTGGACCATGCAT
>JABUQX010078718.1:0-5000 GCA_015478945.1 Trachelipus rathkii
TTGTAGGGAAGATATATGCCATATTTTTGATCATGAGCGTCGAGTGACCAATAACGATCGGTAAGAACATAAAAGTCGCGGCGCAGTATGTGACCAAAACGGAACATTGGGAAATGCATGTACCAGAAAATGGAGATAAAGAATTGATTAAGCTTTTATGGATTTAAAGAAAGGCAGATGAATTACGATATCGCTATGGCAGGTCTTGAGGTAGGCCTAGCTTGAATCGCATGTACGACGATAGTGAGACGTTTAAGAATAAATGGAGTTGAAAGTGATTGATTACATTAATATGGAGTGGCAATGATGTGGCGTCCTTATTATTCAATTTGTAAGGTTGATTGGTTATGGTTAATTAGAGGTGGGGTGGCAGGGGTGATGTTGTTCGATAGATTGAAGAGAGCGGAGGTGACCAAACAATTATATAAGACGATTAGCTTTGTGTGGAGATGAAGGATTTTAGTTTGAGAGATTGGTTGAGGGATTTGGGTAGTGGTATTGCAAAGTTTGTAATGGTACAGTATTTTAAATGCTTGGTTCAATGCAAATATGCAGGCGAAGAGTGTTATGTGGGTCGGCGCAACGACAATTGGCAGTCGCTAACTTTTTCCTCCTTTTCTTCAGTTTTATTACCTCCTATTCTGGCTTTTCTATTCTCGTGCTGTTCGTCATCCATTATTTTATAGAAGTTGATTGTTGACTTTTTTTTGGTTTTATACATTCTGCTGTGTTAATTTGTATTATTTTACCTGTTTATTTTCTTTAGGAATTAATATTATTATTATGCAGATTTATTAGTGCTTTGGTTTGATGTGAGGAACTTTGGTGTGTGAGCTATTACATTTCAATTAAAGGTGTGTATTTTTTATTATAATTTCATGTGACTATTAATAATGAATTTTTGATTATTTCCGATTATTTTGTGTGTTAATTGCTTTGTAATATTATTATTGGATTGCTCTTATTAGTATTGATTTTTTTTTATTTAAAAGGTTGGTTCTAGTGTTTTTACAGTTCATTATGTATCCATTTTCATCTCCAATCTTGAGTGTTTATGTTAAGAAAACTGGACACTGACTCCTGCCCAGGTATTAAGTTATAAGATTTTATTTATTTTTTGTTTAAAGAAATATGTTTTTTTCTTTTTTTTTCTCTCTTTTTGTAACTGTGTAATTTCAGGGCTAATTTTATTTCTTTACTTTTCAGTGGTATCCATTGTTATAATTGTTATATTTTTGTTTATATTTCTTTATTAATCTTTAATTGAGGGATGGCTTTTTTGTTTTTCTTGTAAAGTTTTTTCGGCTGGATTTTAAGTCATGGAAGAGAAACCATCCTGCAGTTTGTGTATTTCTAAAAATATATTTAAAAGAAAAAAAAAGGTGCACCTTAAAATTAAGAGCTCGGAGTGTGATATTCCCGATTGAAATTGTGGAATATATTTATGGGATTGTAAATTATTTGATGATATTTGTAAAGGTTTGAAAAGGTTTATAAAGGGATTTGTAAAGGCTGCATATTGATGACAATTACTTGTATGATTTATTTTGGTATTTTGTACTTGAATACATAATATATTGAATATAATTGGTTCTGTGTATTGATTATATTTCTTTTATTTATCTGTACATGTGTTTATTCAATGTCTTAACATTTATGATATATGCTTTCATTTTATCATTATTTATTTGCTTAAGAATTTGAGTGGTAAATATTTCGCTGATTATTTTGTAATGTTTTTTTTTTAAGTTGAGAACGGTAATATGCGTATTCCAACAGCTTGTTCATGTTTCAGCTGTATATTATTTCTTTCTATTTTTAGTTTACAGTGTTTCTCTTTCAGTACCGCCTTGATTTATCGATTTCAATTAATAAACTTAGACTAATGTTATTATTACTGTTTTGTTCACCCTTCATTTCCCAGTCAGATACCCACACAAAAACCTAAAAAAATTGTAACCTAGATTTAAACAAATCCGCTACATTTGTGGCGACCAACGTGGGGCCAGCAAAGGGAAAGTGAAGTGATGGCTACTAATGAGGAGTTGCAGTTGGAGGTTGAAAGATTGCTTGAGGTCTTAAGAAATAAAGAAAAAGAGAATGAGGAGCTGATTGATAAACTGAGACATGTCAGATCGTATGCAAGAAATCGAAAAACGAATGGACGAGAAAATTTCCTCAAAATTTGAGGAGTTGATGAATAATGTTCACAAGTGTAGATGGAACAACAGGTGCTAGGAAGAAAGTTACCTCTACTCCTATTGTAAAGGGCAATAAGAATGAAGTTGATTTTGGTGATGTAACTAAGAATGAGAAGATGATGGTGAAACCAGATAAAAGAAAAAGAAAACATATAGGAACAGAAGGTAGAGAGGAGAATGGATTTGAAGAACAGTAAGAGTATTGACTCATTGTATTGAAGTTCAAATGAGGGAGAGAATGGGAATGAAGGGAATGACTCAGAGAGTCAATCAACAGATTCAGACAATGAGGTGAAAAGAAGTATTCTGATTAGAGATATACCCAAGATAAATAATTTTAATGTGTATGGAACAAAGGAAGAGAATGATTTTTTCAGAGAGTATGAAAGCTATTGTAAGGAGAAATTCAGAGAAAATAAAGTATCTTGGGTAAAGGAGCTGAGCGAGAGTTTGGAAGGTTGTATGCTTGATTTTTACAAGGCAATTGTGAGTGTGGGTGAACTTAAGTATGAAGTGGTTAAACAGAGAATTTTACATCAGGTTAGAAGAGTGAAAGGAGGAACAAAATATAGAAAGGTGAATGATTTTTATAAGGCAAGAATGGGTAAGAATGAGGGGATAAATATATATTTGCACATAGATTAGAGACATTGGCAGGAAAGAAATTTGGTGACGAAGATGTGAATGCAAACAAGAAACTAATGAAAAAGTTTTTGGAAACTATTCCAACAAATATATCAGAGTTTATCAATGCTAGAAGAAAAGAGAAAATGAGATGGTGAAAGGTTGATATGGGAAGATGTGTGAGATTGTAGAAGATAGAGATTTTGATGTGAATGAGAGAATTGAGAATAAACGAATAGATGTATTTAGTGGAAGATCAGAAAATAAGGGGCCACCAGCCCAATATAGATCTTATAGAGATGCTCTTAAAGCTAACCCTTATGAAGTGATGGTTAGATTTTTAGAGGATTTCTATGGTGAGGATCAGGAAATGGGAGTGAGAATGGGTAATCAAAATAGAAGAATGAATGGGAATGTTAGAGAAAATGCTCAGAATGGTAGATTTAATCAGACAAATGTCGGCAGAGCGGGTGGCATTTCAAATGTTCAAAATTAAGAGACAGCCTGTTTCAGATGTGGGAAAGTGGGCACATGAGATCTGAATGTAGATGGGCGAATGGTGCATGCTTCAGTTGTGGACAGGTGGGACATTTGGCTAATAGTTGTAGTAATCAACAGTCTTCAGGCTGTAGACGATGTGGTAGTCCAGATCACTGGGAGTGTGAATGTCCTCAAGGTGTAAGAATGATCAAGATTGTATGTGGTTATTGTGGACAAGATGGTTATTTTTCTAGAATGTGTAGAGCCCAAAGAAGTACATATATACAGTATGGAAAAATAGGTCATGTGGCAGGAATGTGTTGGGAGCGTAGGGAGGCCAGGGCATATGAGTCAAGTTGCTCAAAGTACCAAATATAGTCCAGTCAATATACCAGGTATAGTAGTAATATAGAGATAAGTAGAGATAATAATTCAGAAAATGTAAATTGGTCAGTTATTGGAAATGCAACAGGGGGAAACTAATTAGGATAAGGGTTCAAGACTGTGAACCCTCAAGTATGGCTGAGGTGCAAGTTATGAATGTTAAAGGTTTTGAAAATATGGATGTACTCTGGGGAAGTCATTTAAATCAGTGTTTGAGTATCAGGATTAACTGTGGAGGAATTGAAGAACTTTGATTGATACTGGGTGTATGGTGAATATAGTATATAATGAGGCATATGAGAGGATGACTGTGACAAATGATCAGAAAGGAGCTATAAATGGAAAGTTAAAAGGTACTGGAAATATATTAGTGCCAATTGTTACTAAATTTAGGGACTGTGTTAAGGTTGGTAATATGAAGATGGAAGAAAGTGATTTTTATGTTATTCAGAGTAAGAGTGATAAGTATGATGTATTGTTAGGATATAAATTTTTGAGAGAATAGAATGGTGATACATCCTGAGAATATGATGTTAGAGCAAATGATTGGTAAGGATAGAAAATGACAGATATACATAAATGAGGCAGGTGATGTGAGAATGAAGATGGTAAAATGTGTTGATGTGTTTGCTCTTGAGAGTATTCCTTTGAAAATTGAAAAGATTGTGAAAGTGAAAGTTGGATGGAATGAGAATATTTGTAATGAATCTGATAAAAATAAGATGTTTATGGTGGATAGTTATGATGCCAAGTAATGTTCTAAACTAGTCATAGTTCCTATTTTTCAAATCTAAAATCCTATACTCATTTTCATTTAATGTTTTTTATTTCTACATCACGTTTAAATTAAGCCTAGTTATTTTGTAATCACTTTTCCCAAAGTTCCTCAAGTCTAACATTACCAACCAAAATATAATGATTAACCAATACCAAATTGAATAAGGTAGTAAATCTTGTGGCTTTATCAAATTATATTAAACCTTTATTTAATGAACATCTGACAAATAACGAAATAACTTAATAATCAAAATCTAAAATATGTTACTCAATATCAGGAAAATTAAAATTATCCATCTGCTATTACTGTGCTAACTTCCTTATCACTGGAAGATGCTTCAATCTTGCTCATTATAACTACATCCAGTTTCTGACACCATACCTTATAAAATGTCTCTTCTGTACAATTTGTTAACTATAAAAATATAAACCATTAAACCTACCGTTTTTGAAATTTTGATATAATAATAATAATATACTCCTTTAACACGTTGACTGCCAAGCCTAAATCAGTAAAAGTCACCCCCAGGCCAA
>JABUQX010078718.1:10000-50000 GCA_015478945.1 Trachelipus rathkii
TTAATTCGGAGATATCCGTTTTTCTTCTCTTTTCCAAGTTTTGTATT
Source organism: Trachelipus rathkii (assembly GCA_015478945.1). Lineage (NCBI taxonomy): Eukaryota > Metazoa > Arthropoda > Malacostraca > Isopoda > Trachelipodidae > Trachelipus > Trachelipus rathkii. Next base: position 10,048 of record JABUQX010078718.1, read on the forward strand.
GTCTCCTGGGACTCTTCCTTTATTAAAAGAATTTTCCACTCAAAATTATCAATGAACATCTTGATATTGAGGGGATCAGTGACCCTTTTTTTGCAACTGGCCATAAAAAAAAAGTCTACTGATTTTATGAAAAAAAAGAATGCCAGAATTTGAAATTATTACCCTCAATAATTTTAATGTGACCTGACGCAAGGTTAATTGTATTTACGTCTTGAAATTCATCCCCATTTAATATAATATTAAAACATATTTTATTTCGTCAATATTTTCAAAAACTGTATTACAGATCTTGAATGAAAGTTCCACCTGGTTGAGATTGAGCGAGGTAGCAGAGATTTTTGAAGATGTTATCCTTCCCACTTCATTTTTCAAAGCTTTACGTAAAGCAAAAAATACATATTACAATAAAACCAACACTAAAACACCTTTAAATCTTTTTTCCCCTTACCTACACAAATATATAACTCAATAAATCTTACCAAACACCATCAATATCACAACCTCCAATACCCTCCCTTAAGTACATTTCAAACCTCACAATAATACATCATAATCCTTTACCACAACATTATACCTCCCTTGTCTGACCTGTATAATTTAAGTATGAGCAACTAATGACAAAAATGCTTACAATATTATTAACACAAATATGATCTTACAGACAACCCACTCTGCCCCTCCCCATACATAGAGCCTCCCAAAACCAAACAATAGATTTCACTCACAGATAATTCATAATTAACAAAGAACATCTACACCTTAGAAAACTTACCGAATCTTTCTGTATAAACACAAAAACTAACATACAAAAAACGAGCTCCTAATTGATCCCATCTTAAACAACATCTTAAACTCCACACCATTTTGCCAAATTAATCCCAAAACTTTAATATTACTTCTGATTTTAGATTTTATATTACCTAGTTAATTTTTAGATTTATAATTTAGTTCTTAAACACATCTGACAGAGGGCCTCCTTAGGCTGAAAGCTAATGTGAATAGACTCTAACTAAATAAATAGTACAATATTTAAAATTTAAAAGGATTTTTAAAACCTTCTTTATTTATATCTTTTAATTCAGCCAGCATTTACCATTATAAATATTATAAAGCGTCCTAAGCTTCATCTTAAATATATATATATATATTATTATTATTATTATTATTACATATATATTATTATTATTATTATTATTATTATATATTATATATATTACATATATATATATATTATATAGATATTATTATTATATATTATTATTATTATTATTTCCTTATATTATTATTAAGTTATTATTATTATTATATATATATATATATATATATATATTATATATTAATATATATTATATTATATTATTATTATACATATATATATATTATTATTATATATATATATATATATTATTATTATATATATATATATATTATTATATATATACTACTCTCGTTAAGAATTTTTTTATTAAAACTGAGTTTCACAACTAAAAATAAAATCAATTTTTATTTTGAAATTAAAAAATTTTTATTTTATTATTATTATTATTATTATTATTATTATTATTATTATTTATTATTATTATTATTATTATTATTATTATTATTATTATTATTGAAATTTAATAAACAAAATATAGGGAAACAAAAAAGTTAAAATTTTGGGGTTGGGATAGGGGTTTGTATGGGGTATGACGTAATTGTGAGGGATGGGGAAAAGCTTGGAAGGGGAAAATTTGTCGCAAATTGCCCCATTTCATGATAGTATATATATATATATATATATATATATATATATATATATATATATATATATATATATATATATATATATATATATATATATATATATATATAATGAGAGAGAGTGAGAAAGTTTATTATATTTTTTGTCACGAATTAGATATTTATTGATTAGAGAAAATTATGGCTTATTATTATATTATTATTATTATTATCATTATATTATTATTTTATTATTATTATTATTATTATTATTATTATTATTATTATTATTATTATTATTATTATTATTATTATTATTATTGTCATTTTTATTATTATTATTAATATAAAATTCATTTACACCTTTAATATTATTAATAATTATTAATAAAGATAAAAATAGCAAACTAACAGACACACTTGTCAGCCGCCGGACGAAGACTAAGCAAATATAAAAAAAAAATTTTAAACGAGCGAATTCCTTTGTATATCGTTCAATTTTCAAAACGTGAGTTGAAGCATACCTTGCAACGACGTTTTAGATATTTGGCTAGTGGTAAATACATTTCTACGTTTTCAAAATATTTCGTTCATTAGCATGAGGATATTAGTTTTTAAAAAGTTGCATTATTATCGAATAGACAAGCCTTATGTAGACGCGTTATATATATATATATATATATATATATATATATATATATATATATATATATATATATATATATATATATATATATATATATATATATATATATATATATATATATTATTTTATTTTTTTTATATATTTATTAGAAAAATGTGGAAACTTTCTGACAAATAATTAAAAACAAAATATCTCGTTGATATAGGAAAAAAGGTCGTTGGTCGTTGTTCAAAAGTGGTCGTAAACATGAAACGAAGGCAGGAGCCGCCACTGATATATATATATATATATATATATATATATATATATATATATATATATATATATATATATATATATATATATATATATATATATATATATATATATATATATATATATATATATATATATATATATATATATATATATATATATATTGATAAATTTAGTTAATTCTTTCATATCTTTTTCAGAACAATAGTACAAAGAAAGATTTGTATATAATTTTTATGTAATTAATATTTATTTTAAAAATAAATAAAATATAATATAAAATAAAATATAAGTTAAAATATTGACATATAAGAAGCCGTAAAGAATCAAGAAAATAAAATAAATGAAATATATTATGTACATAATAAAAAGGAAAGATAAAGATATCAAAAAAGAAGATCTTTCCCAACAATGAAACAAACAGAACTTCACTTCATCTACTTAATAAGGTAATATTATTTTGCCTTTAAACATTTTATATACAAATTTTCTTGTGTACTACAAGAAAAAACAAAATGCCAAAAGAGGAAGAAAAAGCAAAAGAGATATTATCAAAAACAATGGATAAATTGACTAACATGATAAAGAATCTAGTAGAGAAAAAAACAGAAGAAAGGAAAATGAATTTGACAATACCTAAATTTCAATGGAAAACTAGAAGGTTTTAATAATATTTTATTCAAGTTAAAATAGGAGAGAAGTATCTCAGGAAAAGGAAAAAACAAAAATAGCAACAAATAATAGGAGGTTTAGCAGGTGAACCACTAGAAGTTATTATGTCTTTAAAAGAAGAAGAATTATGGACAGAAGATGGAGTAGAAAAAATTATAAACACATTAAAAGAAAGATATTGTAGAAATAAAGAACAAGAAAGTTATCTTAAAGTAAAAACACTACTGAATATGCAACAAAGGAAAGGAGAATTTTTTAGAGAATATGTATCAAGATATGATAAAGCAAAAAGAGATTGTGAAAAACTTAATGATATTAAAATAAGTGAAAAGGTACATTCATACCAATTGATAAGAAATTCTAATATGAAGGACAAGGAAAGAAATAAGATAGAAGGAATTAAAACAAATATTTTCATAACAATTAAAGAATCAATTGTGAATATGATGGAATCAGTATGTGAAATAGTAGAAAAGAAGAAACTAAAAAGAAAATTGTATAATAATAATAAATTTTGTATCATATGTAAATACAATAATCATTACACTGATGAATGTTACTGGAGAGAAAGAACATTTAATTTAAATAAATGTAGTATTTGTAAACATAATAATCACAAAACCGAAGATTGCTATTGGAATGAAAAATATAATAATGTGTGTTGGAAAAGTATATCTAAGACCACCACCAGAATTTAATGATGGTAAACTTTGGAGATTAAATAAACAGTATTTGGATTACAGGATGCTGCTATGATGTGGTATTATATTTAAAAAATGATAATTAATAAAAGAAGTCAGGGTCTTTAGTTTATGAACATACTGATACTTTGAGTTCAAAACAGAGTTTAGAAGATATTATAAAACGCGTAGACGATATTCATGGTGTTGTGTAAATATTAAAATAGTGGAAATAAAACAACTGAAGAACATTTTTGAAATAGAGAAAGAATTAGAATTGGAGATAAATTAACACAACTATATCATATTTTGAAAATTTATAGTAATGGATCAAAATAAATACTGGGAGAATGAGTTAAATTACTGAAATAAAAACAAAAGAAAATAGAAAACTTGATAAAAAAGAAGTAAAAGAATACTAACAATTAATAAGAAAATTAAATTGGATGGCAAGAAATATAAGACCAGATCTATCTTATATAGTTAATAAAATGAGTAAGAGAGAAAAAAGAACTGAGCATCAAAGATTATAAAGAACTTCATAGATTAACAAAAAAATATAGAAATGAATTCAATACCATACAAATAAATAATGATAAAATTGAGAAATTAATAACATACTGTGATTCATCATTTGCTAATAGAGAAGGAGATAAAACCCAACTGGGATGTATAATTTTTACTGTGGATAAAAAAGGAAAAATGATACCTATAATGTGTAGAAACTAAAAGAACTCAAGAAAGAATCATTCAGTCACACAAATAGAAGCAAGAAGCATTTGGAGCATTGGAATAATCATTGACATTACAAATGTGGGCTAAATTATTGTCCAAAAGATACCCAAAATTTCTATATAAGATAGTAAGATACCTAGAGAGATTACACTAATGTCTAAAGACAATTTAAAATTAAAGTGGAGAATTATAATATCATGATAAGAATATATAATAACCACAAATAAAACAAAATAAGAGATTGTAGGGTTCAGAAAATGATCAATTCACTGATATGTTCACCAAAGAATTACATGATAAGAGAATTGAAATGTAATTAAATAATTAATAAATAAAGATCAACAGATCACTCAACTCCATCAACATTCTTGTATTTATTTACAATGTTGTTCAATTGAGCAAAGAGGTAATATTGATAAATTAGTTAATTTCACTTTTAGAAACAATAGTACAAATAAAAGATTGTGTATCATTTTCCTTTAACACATTAAATTTTTAGAGAATTTAGATACACAGATAAAACATTAGATAAAATATTAGATAAGATTAATAGCAATATAAATAAATCAAGAAAAACAATAAATGAAAGAGATATGGCACATAATAAAGGAAAAAGATATATATACTGTGGGCAAATATATATCAAAAGAAGATCTTTTCCAACAATAGAAACAAACAACTCACTCATCACTTAATAGCAATATTGCTATATATGAGAGAGAGTAAAGATATATATATATAGTATGATATATATATATAGATATGAGATATATATATATATAGTATATATAGCATATAGAGTTAAAGATATATATATATATATATATATATATAATATATATATATATATATATATATATATATGATATATATATATATAGCATATATGTATATATATTAGTTATTATATATATATATTTATATATATATATATATATATATATATATATATATATATATATATATATATATATTGGTTATGCTATATATATATATATATTATTATTATTATTACAGGTACTGGCACTAAACTGCTGGTGAAATGTAAAGGACCAAGTCCTGGAGTGTGCCAGGGTCTCACATGAGGGCATGTTGTTACCTGTGTTATTGTATAGTAGTGAGACTATGGTCTGGAACAAGAAGTATAGATCCAAAGTCCTCAATTCAGGGGAAGTGCTAGGTGTGGCGGTGTTAGTCTGATAAATGGAGAATGAACTTATTAGAGAGTTACAGGGGTGTAGCTAGGTAAATGAGAGAATAAATGAAAGTATGTTGAAATGGTTTGGTCACATGGGAAAGGATGAATGATAGTCGGTTGGGTAAGTGGATGTATAGTATGAGTGTGTTGGAAACCGACAGGGGTTGGGGAGACCGAAGAAAAAGTGGATTATAAATCAGTAAACGAATGTTTGAAGGAGAGAAATGTGAGTTTGGTAGAGGCGAGAAAGAAAGTTGTATAACAGGAGGAATGGCGGGGGATTGTGAGGGTGGTTGTGGCCCACCTGGGCTAGGGATGAACCCTACATTGACGATCTACCATGGTGAGGGTCCGTCGCTGTCCCGCGAAGCTTTAGGGTGGATTTTCTGATTATGACGAGTTCTCACTAATTAATGGTACTGAGGAGGCGGTAAGGTTGGGCTTTCTTTGACTTTTGTCATGTTCTTCTACTGCTTTTTCTCTTCCGATGCTTGTAGCGCACCTTACTCCCATTCTTGGAAAATAGAAGGAAGATAAAGAAAGAAAGTACCAGATATATATATATATATATAGCATAGCATATATATATATAGCGAGTATATATATATATATTATATAAAGAAAGTATATATATATATATATATATATATATAGTATATATATATATATATATTATATATATATATATAATATACATATATATATATATATATATATAGTATATATATATATATATATATGTTGCTATATATATATATATATATATATATAGTTATGATGAGCGACACCTTCCTCTGCTGTAAAACTTGTAATGTCTCATCCGGCAGGACTCCTCCGGGCAGGATGGAACTGCCCTGGGGTGGGCACAAGATCGCTTTCGCTTTCCCTCCACCGGTGGAGTGGTCACTGCCGATAGGAGCCAAGCTGACGCCGGGCCCACAGGTCGTATTTAATTTTAATTTTATTGCCTTCACTCCACTCATTCATATATATCTCAAATTTACCCCTTTTGTGTCTCTTCTCTCTTGGTTAGACGACTGCTCCTCCTTCGGTCGGGAGATGTCGAGAAAATTCCGGGACCCTAGATATCTGTTCTGTCTGCCAACAACATGTTAATAAATAGCATCAATGTGAAAGATGCTGCAATGGGTACACTTTGACCTGCTCCCATTTCAAACCCTCCCCAGAAAAAACACAGGCTACACCTGCGCAATCTGTAACCCCCCCTCCCAAAACAAATACCCAATCACTCAATATACTACAATTCAACATCAACAGTCTAACTAATAAATCCATAGAACTCAATCATTTCTTAAAAACACAACATTCATATAGCTATCCTACAAGAAGCCTCCCTCTCCCAAAACACCCCTCTCCCCTCGTTCTATGGTTATGACTCCATTTTCTCCCCTTCCCAACCTCCTCAACACTCCCTCTTAACACGGATTCATAACGACATCCCCTATCACAACACAATCCCTAACGCCTCCACTCTATTCCCCGGCACATTAATAAAATCCCAATCCTGTTCCATTCTCCTGAACAGGACCACTTATAACATCTTCAATCTCTATATTCTCTATACTACCCCAAATCCCCCCCAAACCTCACACCTCCTATCAATATAAATCCATTCAACACCTGAAATAGCCACCACTCCGCCTGGCAAGACTTATCTCACCCTCGGCAACCATATCCTTGAAGGAATTAGGAATTTTTACTGATTCCAAGAATTCAAAAACCACTCCCACCTGAATCCCTCCCCAAGCAAAACCAATCTCCCCTCCCCTGATGTCACATTCTGTACCCCCTCCTTACATCACCGACTGACCTGGGACATTAACATTGACCTACACTTTCAGACCACCTCCATTCTTATTTCTCTAACCCCCTCCCATCAAACCCCTCAAAAAAGATCACTACATACATTAACCAAATAACTGGGCTTAGCATTCACTGGACACATCGAAACCCATATTAACCCCACCCCAATCCATGACACAACATCCCTACACACCTCCATTTACTCAATTAAATAACTTAATCACCAAGTCAGCTAACCTATACCCCAAAGGCCACAGAAAATCCAATAACCCCAAACTCTCCCCTGAAACCAGCCAACCTTATTAAACAAAGAAACTCCTTTCGAAAACTTAGACCATATACCCAACTCATCAAACCAAATAACTAACCTCAATACCCAAATTACCAACCTCATAACAACCAACACCACTAATAAGTTGAATACTTACAATCAACATCTCACGCATTACAATAATGAAACCTGCAAGTCATCAAAAACTAAATAACTCTCGAAAAACAAACCCCCTCCCTCCCACGAATCCCCCTCCTACTTCATAACTCTCCTTCTCCAAACAACAACAGACAGTCTTGCTAAACATTACGCTAACATTTCCTGTAAACCAACACACCCTGATAATAGGAAAATAAAAAACAATCAGAAAACCCTCTAGACCACAACTCCCCATCCCCTTTACAACAGAAAGGATATCAGAACCATCAAACTCTCAAAAATTCCTTCAGCTACAGTAGACCAGACTCAATTTAACTCTAAGATCTAAACACCTCGGTGAAAAGGCACTTCTCCTTATCACACATCTTCAACAAATCTTGGCAACTTAACTATATACCCCCTCAATCTGGAAACAAGTGCCACATACTCCCAAACTCCTCAAAACCAATAAAGACCCCAACTGTCCCTCCTCTTACTGCCCTCTCTCCTCTCTTCCATCAGTAAACTGCTGGAGAAACTAATATTAAACAAAATCTCCCTATCACCCTTACCAGATTTCCAAACATGGCTTTAAAAGCAACCACCCCACAACTACAGCCCTTACCTCCCTCACCCAACACATCATCAACGGCTTCAACCACCAATCCCCATCCCATAGGTCCATTCTCACAGCAATCGACATCAACAAAGCCTTGACACAGTCCCCACATCTACCCTATCAAAAATCCTTTTAATCCCCAGAAAATACTAATAAAATGTGGCTTAACTTTCTCACCAACTGCTTTGCCAAGGTTCTCCACAAAACAACCAATCAAACTCCATCAACACAAACGGGCGTCCCGTTATGGCGCCATTTCTCCATTCCTCCTCAATCTTTTCACAGCTGCCCATTCCTACCCACCAATCCACCAAACTACTACATACGCATGATATCAACTCTCATTTCCTAACACCCAAGATAAAATATAGCCACCATCACACCCAAGAATATTTATAAATAATTAGAAACTTGGTTACTTCAACAGAATATAGCACTCCTCCCTCTGCACCCCATCACCTTCTAACCACCAGACCACCAAACTTCACTCCACCCAATAGTTCCTGAACAATATTCCCCTCCCCCTAAACAAACTCCCAAAAATATTAGGACTTACCTATGACACACACATGACATTCTACCCCCACATGAACAAATCACCTCATCAACCCAACGAAAACTGAACACCCTCCGAACCCTTTCCCAACATAACTTCAGCAACAGGAAACACACCTCACTCAACACCTATAAACGAATCTGCAGAACAAGATAAACTATGCTTCCAAGATGGTTCCCAGCATTATCGAAATCTAACTCAAAAAATTACAAATCTCAGCTGTAAAACACCCACCGCTTCCTTAGAATTATCACTGGGACAGACTAAAACTACCCCATCCAACATTTACATGACAGACTTTACATCCTAAGTATCTCCAATCACCTGAGATGGTGGGACTCACTCCTACCAGAAAAACCCAACCCAAACCCACCATGGGTCACCAAAGTACTTCAATCACCCTGAACAGACTGTAAATCCCCACCCTCCTCACCAGCTAAATTCTATAATGATATGTTAAATATTTATTCCCCCCTCCTCCCATTAGGCATGAGTTACACTGGCACCTACACAACTAACGAACACGCTCTGCCAAAACTGCCCCAATAACAATTTACTAACCTCCCCCTCCCCAAAAATTTCCCCAGAAGAAACACTGTCCAGAAGAGCCAAATTGACCTCGCCCGGAGCAGATCAGGCTACCACCCACCCAAAATTCTTACAATATAAATATAGATCCAAACTAGACAATGTTACCCCCTCCCCCACCTGCACCAGATGTCACATTTCCCAGGACACAATAGAGCACCTCCTTCTGGGGTCCTCCGCTCTCGACGCCCCCCGTGCCGACTTCTCTATATCTTCCCTTCTCGACCTGTGGAACCACCCAAGAGCGGTGGCCGGCTTCCTGGGAGGTGTGACCCTCCAATTGAGGTGGGCCAGGGGGCAGAAGTAGGGCGCGATATATATATATATATATATATATATATATATATATATATATATATATATATATTTATATATATTTATATATTTATATATATATATGTTTTTATATATATATATATATATATATATATATATGTATATGTATAATATAAGTAAAAGGACTGATTAATGAAAACAAGGTGCATTTAGAAGTGGTAGAGGATGCGTGAATCAAATTTTTACATTGAAAAAAATGATTGAGAAAATGACAGAAGAAGATTAAATTGTATTTATGTTTTATGGACTTGCAACTGGCATATGACAGGATTAATAGGGAAGATCTGTGGCCGGTGTTAGAGATATTTGGTGTTGGTGGTAGGCTTCTGAATGGAATCAAAAATATGTATGACAATAGTGAAGCGTGTGGAAGGAATAAATGAAATTGAAAGTGTATGGTTTAGTATTGATAGCAGAGTGAGGCATGGATCTGTTATGTCTCTTTGGTTATTTAATTTGCATAAGGATGGGGTTATGAAAGAATTAGAGGTAGGGGTGGCAGAAGGTGTTAGAATGATGGAGAATGAAGAGAGCGGAGGTTACCCTGCTTAATGTGTGTGGATGATTTGGTATTGTGTGGAGAATCTAAAGAGAGTTTGAGAGGATTGGTAGAGGGATTTGGCAGGGTGTGTGTAAAAGGAAGGGTTTAAAAGTAAATGTAGATAAGGGTAAGGTTAAGGTAGCGAGTAAGGAGAGTCTGCAGTGTCAAGTCGTGATAGATGGTGAGCAACTGGAACAAATATCTGACTTTAAATATTTAGGATATATGTTGGATGAAAAGAGAATGGGTGACGCAGAGCGATAGTAGGTTAGAATGGTAGAGGTGGCTGGTGAAATCAAATCTTTGGTGTATGTAAATGGACTAAGTTTTGAGTTCGCTGGGTTTTGCATGAGGGTATGTTGTTACCTGTGTTAATGTATAGTAATAAATAAAACCTTAATTTTTAGCTTCTTTATAATATTACCTCAAGGGATAATACTCTATAATTATATATATATATATATATATATATGTTAAGAAAGATAGCAGTTATATAGAGTTATGAGCATATAAGAGTATATATATATATATATATGTAAATAGATATATATATATATATATATATATATATATATATATATATATATATATATATATATATATATATATATATATATATATATATATATGGACATTTATAAGTGGTTGAATCTCCGTTAATATTGTAGGTTGTAGTTTAGAATCTAGGCGCTGCTCTATTAGGTTAGAAGCTGCTGTGGCTGTAGATTAGGACAGGATTAGTTTTGAAGTTAGGTTGTGTTAGTTTACCCAAAAATTTAATGTATTTACCTTAAAATTGATAAAACAACGTACTACATTATATATATATATATATATATATATATGTATATATATATATGTATAAATATATATAGTTATTGAGTATATATATATATAAGATATATATAAGATGTATATATACAGATGTATATATATATATAATATATATATATATATGATAGTGCATTAGCTTAGGACGCGTTAATTATTAATTAGTGATAAATAATGCTCATAGTACCAGGGGAGGTGGGCAAAATTCTTTTGGAGAGTTAAACATATAATATAAAAATAAAACCCTGGTGATATGAGCTTTCAACCAATTCGTGGTCCTCTTTCAGACTCTTCTTGTAAAAGACTAAAAAATATAAATCAAAATTATTGGTAAAGATAAAATCATGTAGGCTTTTGTTTTAATGTTTTGAAAAAAGATGAGTGGTTTAAAATGTTATTTAAGATGAGTTCTATTGTGTAGTCATTAGGTTGTAAATTGAAATTATTAGTGTTGCCGATACAAAAAGATTGTGATTTTCCTGAGGTGTAAGTTGTCAATACTAATGATAGGTGCCATATTGTTAATATCTATTGTGTGATTATGTGTGGATCTACGAATGGTGAGAGCTGAGTTAGGGTTATCTAGTTGTAAGTCGTATTTGTGTTGGTTTTTGCGGTGTGCGAAGTCATGTGTTTCTCCTATATATGTATTGTATAGTAATGAAACTATGGTCTGGAATAAGAGGTATAGATCTAAGATACAATGTGTTGTATTGGGTGTAATGTGCGAGAAGAATTGATAAAATGAAGAATGAATGCATTAGGGAGTTGTGTGGCGTGAAGGAGTAAATGAGAGAATACATTGAGTCCATTGAGACGGTTTGGTCATATGGAAAGGATGGATGATAGTTGGTTGATTAAGCTTATGTATAGTGGTGAGTGTGCTGGGAATCAACTGGATGAGAGATCGAAGAAAAAATGGATTGAGTCAGTAAATGAATGCCTGAAAGAGAGAAGTGAATGTTGGAGTTTTGTGAGGAGATATAGTTGTGGGCATTGCTCAAGGGATGAACCCCACATTGATGAGATGCCACAGTAAATGTCTGTTGCAGTCTCATGAAACTCTTGGGTGGATTTTCCTGACTGCAACGAGTACTCAGTTAAGGGTATAGAGGGGATGGTATTGGGGGGGCTTACTTTTCGACTCCCATCATGTTCTTCTACTACTTTTCTGTTTCGGTATATGCAACTCACCTCACCAAAATCTGGGGAAAGGAGATAATAATAATATAAAATAAATAAATACATAAATAAATAAATAAATAGGATGGATGATAGTTGGTTGGTCAAGCAGATGAATAGTCGTGAGTGTGTTGGGAATCGACCGACTGGTGAGGCCGAAGAAAAGAATCTGAAGGAAAAGAATGTAGTTTTGCAGAGGGGAGAAGAAAGGTAAAGCACAGGAGGAATGACAAGGTTTTATGAGGGGGTATGGTAGTGGGCTTTACCCAGGGGATGAATCCCACATTAATAAGATACCACAGGGTGGTGGTGGCAGTGGCGGATCCAGGGCAGGGCGACCTGGGCCCCGAACCTTATAAGGGCCTCGAGCTGCATGCGAAGGTTAACAGGATTTAACGCCCTATATCGTATGTGAGCTGCGTAATATATATATATAGATATATATATATATATATATATATATATATAGGTATATAGATATATATATATATATATATATATATATATATATATATATATATATATATATATATATATATATAAATTCATGGAATCGTATTTTTATATAGGCTTAAACCCGTTCCGCTCAATATATATATATATATTTCCTACCTTGATCCCAAGAAAGCCTGAGTCACCAGTGTGTGCGTGGTGGATATATATATATATATATATATATTGAATTATATGTTATATTACCTATATAACAATATATATATATATATATATATATATATATGTATATATATATATATATATATATATATATATATATATAAGTTTTCCTTGGACTACTAATCTCCTAGTTTTAAAAGTTTGCTTTAAATAAAACCTTAATTTTTAGCTTCTTTATAATATTACCTCAAGGGATAATACTTATAATATAAATATTTATATATGTATATGAATATATATATATATATATATATATATATATATATATATATATATATATATATATATATTGTATGCATATATATATATATATATATATATATATATATATATATATATATATATATATATATATATATATATATATATATTTTATTATATATATATATATATATATATATATATATATATATATATGATAGTATTAGCTTAGGACGCTAATTATTAATTAGTATAATAATGCCTTAGTAAATTAGGTGGTAAAATTTCTTGAGAGTTAAACGTATAATATAAAATAAAATCCTAGTGACATGAGCTTTCAACCAATTCGTGGTCCTCTTTCAGATGCTTCTTGTAAAAGACTAAAAAATATAAAATTAAAATTATTGATAAAAGATAAAATCATGTAAGTTTTTGTTTTAATGTTTTGAAAAAAGGTGAGTGGTTTAAAATGTTATTTAAGATGGGATCTATTGTGTAGTCATTAGTTTGTAAGTTGAAATTATTGGTGTTGCTGATACAAAAAGATTCTGTGATTTTCCTGAGGTGTAAGTTGTCAATATTAATGATAGGTGCCATATTGTTAATATCTATTGTGTGATTATGTGTGGATCTACGAATGGTGAGACCTGAGTTAGGGTTATCTAGTTGTAAGTCGTATTTGTGTTGGTATTTGCGGCGTGCGAAGTCATGTGTTTCTCCTATGTATGTATTGTTGCAGTTGTGGCATGGAATCTTGTATATGCATTGAGAATTGGTAATGTTGTTGTGTGTACGGAGTTTGAGGATTTTTTGAAGGGAAGAATGTTTGAAGAGGAAATCTATATGGAGTTGGGAAGGAATTGTTTAATGTGCTTGTGAATATGTGGAGGTAGGGCGAGAAAAGAGGTATGGGTTTTGTTATTTGTATTTTGTTTATTATAATAGGTGGTTTTGGCTCTACATAATGCAGAATTAATGATGTGATTAATTAATTAATGAATTGATAAAATGAGGAATGAACGTATTAGAGAGTTGTGTGGAGTGAAGAAAGGGTTAAACGAGAGAATAAATGAAAGTATGTTGAGATGGTTTGGTCATGTGGAAAGGATGAATGATAGTCGGTTGGTGAAGCGGATGTATAGTGGTGAGTATGTTGGGAACCGACCGGCTGGGAGACTGAAGAAAAAGTGGATTGAGCTTTCAGTAGCTGTTGCCAGAGAGAAATGCGGAGTTTGGCAGAGGCGAGAAGAAAGGTGTTTAACAGGGGGTTTTGTGAGAGGGTATGGTTGTGGCCCACCTGGGCCAGGGGATGAACCCTACACTTGACGATTTACCATAGTGAGGATCCGTCGCGGTCCCGTGAAGCTCTAGGGTGGATTTTCTGATTGCAACGAGTTCTTACTACTTAATGGTAAGGCTGGGCTTTCTTTTCAACATTTGTCATATTCTCCTACTGCTTTTCTTTTCCGATGCTTGTAACGCACCTTACTCCCAATCTTATGAAAAAAAGGTAGATGAAGAAGAATATATATATATATATATATATATATATATATTATATATATATATATATGTTATATATATATATATATACATATATATATATATATATTATTATTATATATATATATATATATATATATATATATATATGTTATATATATATTTATATTTGGATAAAGAGATATATAAAAATATATATATATATATATATATATATATATATATATATATATATATATATATATATATATATATATTATATATATGGAAATTTGATATAAAAAAAAACATAGTTAAGTTCATGTAAGAAAAAACTAAATAATTAAATACATACCACATTTTGGAGTTTCAGGTGAACCTTTCATGAACAACATACATTTATGAGAATTGGTTAATCGCTTTAGTCTTTCATTTAATGTTTCTTTGGGCTTGGTAGGAACCATTGATAATAGGGTGGCTTTCGACGACTGAAATTGAAAAATAGTACAGAAAATACCATTTCAAATTGGAAAGAAAAAGAAAAACAAATTGTGTTAATTTTTTGAATTTTATTAAAGGTAAGTTATATTTTTAGAATAGAACTTTCCTTGCATTCTCACTCTTAAATCTATTGTCTTTCTAATCATCACTATACAAATATTCGCTTAGAACACAGCTTGAAACGCAAGCTAGATAAGCTGCCACAATTTACTCCCACATATTTTACCATTCAAAAGGATTAACTTAACTTGGTGCATTCTTTTCCTTCAACTCAACTACAAATCAATTATTTTATCATCTTTATTTTTGGCTTTGGTCTCTTTGTTTATCACTACTGATTGAGTTGATAAAAGTTTTTCACATCATTTATTTTTTTTATTTCTTAATCTTTTGTGCTACCTCTCAAACAACATTTTGGTAACTCCTCATGCTCGATTGTAATTTCTTTAGTTGAGCCTTATAGGAAAAATCTGAACAATTTTTTTAAGATTCTATATTTGTATATATTGAATGAAACATTTAAAGAAATAAATGCGTTCATTATTATTAACGGTATAAAAAGTTTTTTAGCTTTATAATAAAAGGTGTTTCACAAACTAATTAAGAAATATTGGTGCGTGATCAATTACAAAACAGAGATAATGCTCGGACAATTGGCCTATATTAAAAACGATCACATTATAAGCAGACACCCTAAAAAAGTATGGTATTTAATATATTTTATCTCTCTTTTCTGCTTTTTGGAGAATGTCATATTTCATTCGGATATTGTATTACCCTTATTTTATATTTACAAATGGCTGATAATATTTATAGCCGTTATGTGTGCATAAAGAACAGTTGGACAACTTGTTAGATTTATGCTCTGCAGATACATTTTTCAAATGTTGGTATTATGTGGAGTTGCAGAAAAGATCGTACTGGGTGTTGACAGGATGCTCTCTAAATTTGTCACCTGCTGAAAATTTAAGAAAAAGCCGTAATTTTAGAAGTTAAATAATTTTTATGTAAAAAAGGTTTTCAACAACTAGATGAGAAGTAGTTAGAGTAGCGTGAGCAGTTGTTGTGTTAATTGTTAGGAAAACATTTATATATTTTATATATTTGAATGCTATCATTACCAAAACATGTGCAATATTTAAAGACACCTAGAAATCTTTCGAGATTAGATGAGAGGTTCGACGGTGGTGGTCCTTGCTTTTGGTGCGAAGGCATCGAGCATTCTCGAAGAGGTGAGGGACACATTCATTGGTTTTCAAATCCTGCTTCGAAACTACCGGCTGTTAAGAGCTTTCCAGGATACCCCTCTTTTTTCCAGGTCACCCTAATTACACATTTGGTTATCTTGGTTCCGTGTAATAGGTTCAGTAGGCTTATTGGTGAGTTGGTTATGTCATTCCTTTAGATACTGCTTTTTTTTCCACGTTTGTCGATGCTGTCGTGGGACCACATGTTACTTGTTTTTCTGTAGCTGTTATAGTTTTTAACAGTTCTGCTGGGTTTGGGATGCTTGGCTACTTTCGCATTATAGTTTCCTTATATCTTTTATTATTATATCTATTCTACGGGTCTTTATCACATGGGGTAGGTGTAGAGTTCTGGGGTTTAATTTCCATTCTATTGTATATTCAGGAGGTATACCATGCTATTATAGGTGAGTATTATCATTCTTACTTATTTTATGTATCCGAGTCGTGTTTATGTTTATTATCATTTTTTTTATATTTATTATCTATTTTTTAGTTTTTACTTTTTATATTATTTTTTATTATTATAGTATATTATTCATCATTGTATTGACCTACTCTTGTCAATTTTCCCTTTGTTTGTCCCTTAATTAGGCATGATGACGTATCTTTTCTTAATTTATCCCTTTCCACTTGCCGTTTCCCGATACACTTTCCCATTTACTCTTTTATGTGAACGAGGATGTGGCCGGGTCGGACCGCTTCATTTGCCTGCGTCCGCGTCGGTTTATGGGAGCAGGGCGGTGGCGGCTTTGTAGTACGGTTTGACGGGTGGAGTTCCAGTTTGGCAGCGCGCGGCCCCTTGTTGACGGTTCGACGTCCTGGACGCGAGTGTTGTTCTGGTATATCTGACTTTCATGCATCTGCGCGTTGCATGGCTATCCGTCCGCCCGCAGGAGCCGGGCGGGGCGCCCGGGGGGACCAGTGTCGTTCGCCTTCGACAGACTGCACCTTCACTTTCGGTCGTCGTGGGGCGGCGCCACTCACTGCGACGTCGGGCCACCCGGTCTTCAACGCGCTTACCCCCTAACCGC
Source organism: Trachelipus rathkii (assembly GCA_015478945.1). Lineage (NCBI taxonomy): Eukaryota > Metazoa > Arthropoda > Malacostraca > Isopoda > Trachelipodidae > Trachelipus > Trachelipus rathkii. The sequence goes on from JABUQX010078718.1 coordinate 27,982, forward strand.
CCGCCGCTCATGACCATCTAGCCACGTCCATTGGTCGATCAGGTACCCCGGTGTACTGTTCACCGTTTCCGCGATCACGACGCGCACGTCTTGCCCTTGTTCGTGTGATTCACTGGACGCACTCCTGCTTTGGTCCTTGTTTTTGCCTTTCCCTCTTTTTGACCCCGCCCCCCACGCACTTCCCCTTGCTGTATGGCCGCTTATTATCTGACTTTGACACGCGCCAGGTTTTTTTCTCTCACCAGGGTACATTTCTCCACGTCCCCTCGAAGCCGATCCGCACAGCGTTTTCTACCTGTTTTACGTGCGCCCTGCCCGGATGTTACACTTCTTACCTGGCTTTTCCTTTCCCCCTCTGTACCCTCTTTTTCCCAGCCATCCACCCACCCATGCAGCCCCACACCCCGAACACTACTCTTATCTATCTCTCTCTATCTCTATTCGGTGTAGCCATATATCTTACTCTCTCTCCTCTAGTCTCATTAGCATCTCTGCTATCTCTATCTTCTTCTAGTCTATATTCTGTGTGTGTGTGTGTGTGTGTGTGTGTGTGTGTTGGTCTGTGTGTTGTGTTGCGCGCCGGTCGCGAGTGCGCGTGTGTTTGTGAGTATATACCACCTTCTGGTACCGCCAGGACGCCTACTGTGCTCCGCACTTCTCATGTGTTCTAGACTGTATCCATTCCGCGTCTAGCATCTACCCGCCGCCACTGCGCTGGAGCTGCACCCATCACGTGTGAGCCTGCGCTGTGTGCCAACGGTCTTGTTTAGTCTCTCCACTACTTGGCGGGGCAAGCCGTCCGTGGCGGGCCCATAACCGCTGTTCTCGTGACTCCTGGCGAGGAAGCGCGCCTAATTTGGCTTGCGAGGTGGAACCTGCTTGATTCTACATGTACCCGGCGTTCTTTCCACGCTCCATTGACACCTAATGCCTGGCTCGTTTCGACGCCACCGCGCTTGACATTTATGCTTGACGTTCGAGATACACCAGACAGCGATGTACAGAGTCCGTCACTCTCCCCTTGAAAGCGCGTTGGCCCCCCCTTGGGCGAGACGCTGCGCAAACAGCCCGACGCTTGCCTCCGGTCGTCTCGCACGGAGTGTTTGTGATGACGGCCGGTCTACTAGGTTATCATGTCCAAGCAGTTACCCGTTAATACCTCCCACCACCACTTACGTTGCCCTTGTTCTGACCGCTGGTCACTCCTACCCTCGAAATGCCTTTGCCTTCCCCACCACCCACCCCACCCCCACACACCCCAGGACCACCCACCCCCCAGCTCCCACCACCACCCCAGCAGCGAGAGAGCGGAGGCGAGCCGAGCGAGCGGAGAGGCGCGGAGAGCAGAGCGCCGCGAGAGCCGAGAGGAGCACCGAGACCGTTTCACCAGAAGCTCACTCAACGACATGGGCAGGCACCAACGTTTTCATTGTGTTTTTTCCCGCACCATGTTATCAGTTGTGCGCCACACGATTGTCGAACGCCACGACACTTAGATGCACTGGCTTGCACTGTCCGGAGGGACAGTACCAGACGTTGTCCAACCCTTGTCGTTGGCCATTCTGTCGTTACCTCACATCTGTCTGGCGTTCTTCCCTTGCACGCTTAGATGCAGCACACTACCACCTTTACTCAGTAGCACTCACTACATTACAGGCGACTTTAAGTGGAGAGTGCATATAGGCTCGTTCTTAACCCTCGTAAGGGAGGGTTTGCCGCGAAGTGGCTTTTCCAAGACTGACGTCGCCGCAATTAAACCACGCCCACTCAATCCCGATGTCGCTCAAGACACATCTAACAGCTACACACGTGTCTTGACATGCTGCGCCCGTTTCCAACACCAGGCCATCGCGTTGTTTAAAACTACGACACTCACATTAGCCATGATTTGTGTTGAACCATGTACTCTGTGTCACCTAAGTGCTCGCACGCTTTCTCGTATAGAACTTACTTTATTTTGTTCAGTTTCGGTCACGCAGACCTAACCTTTGTCATCACCTGCTTCCAAGCAGGACTCCTAAGGAGTGATTCAATCTCGCTAAAACAATTATTAAACAAAATCCGCCTGCTAACGCTGTGCCGACCGTAAAAGAGATATCAGGCTTCCTAAGACGCGTGTGGTCGGGATCAAATGATCTCGACTATCATCTGAGAGACGAAAAGATGAATAACGAAACGTGGCTATAGTAAAAGCCGAACAAATAGAATATATATATTATATTATATATATAGTATAATATATAGTATATATAATATATATTATATACATATATTATAATATATATATATATAGAGTACATATATAATGCCATTAGTATATTGTATATATATATTACTATATATTATATATTGTAATATATATATTATATTAATATTATATATAGTACTATAAGTTTTTTTAAACTGTTATATAGTAACATTCTATTTCTTAGGCGTAGCTTTTTGTAGCTACTCTCTCGTACACAAATGATAAGGCATCAAAACAAAAATGTGAAGTTTTATTTAATATTTAGTATATAGTTTTTTTTTTTTTTTTTTTTTTTTTTTTTTGTGTTTGTTTTGTTTTTTTTTTTTTTTTTTTTTGTCGATAAGAACAGATGTTAAAGATTACTTTAATATATAGATCGAATTTAGAAGCATCTTTATTTTATGTTTTACTTCTTTTTGATGGTCAGATAGATAAGTGGTATAAATAAATGACTACATAGCTTCGTTGTGAAAGCATGAAATGATATTTAATAATTTTCGTTTTTTGTATTTCTTGCATTAGTTTAGTAATTTGAAAAAAAAGTCCATGTTATGATTTTGCATGTTTGTTACACGTATGAATTTTTTTCTATTTCTATTTCGAATTTGTTGGGTTTGATTTAGCTAGGGATATCGGAAACATTAGGACAATAATAGTTGAAACATGAAAACCATTGAACCATAAAGGACTCAACGTAAGTGTTTGATTTGCATATTTTTCACTTAGTTTCATAAGCCTAACCAGAGATAAACTGTCAGGAAAGCTCTAACTAGTCTTCACAAATATACCAAGTATATGATATATATAAAATATATATATTATATATATATATATATACTATATAATATGTATATATAATAATATAGATATACATATATATCGCTACTATATATAGATTCTAGTCATATGATACTATATTATATATATAGTATATATACGTATATATCAGCCATCTGGTGGACAAAAGGCAGCGAAAGGTCTACCAATTCAAATGATTGGTTAAGGAGGAATCCAAGCAATTGATTTCAAGGCCGAGATGCCCTGAACACGACGTTTGAAAGTGTGGAACACGGAAGGGAGTTTAAGATGATAAAGGGGAGTGTTTCCATGACTTTACCATTGGCAGTACAGTGTGAAGTACCATATAGTAATAATTGGAGTACATGAAGGTAGATTCAGCATAGCAGTTTTAACGTTTAATTAAAAAAAAGTCTAATTAAATATATTCTATGAAAATAGATAATAAAAACAATCCGGCCTCCGGCCAGTTAGATTGTTTAAAGAATATGCTTCTTGAAGATCATTTACGTCTTTGATATGTTCGAGTAGGAGACAAAAAGCTAATACTAGGATAACTAGCCATATACAATGTGGTATTGTTTTAGCATAATATTCGCATGTCGAATGATCAAATTGAAAGACAATGTGTTATCGAGGTAATGAAAAATGCTCGATAGCGAAGAGTTTATATTCGTTCCAATGAAGATTTTGGTTTGTCGATTTGAACGATACGAATAAAAATGTATAAATTATTCATGAGCTTTCGTCTCTTTAGGCAAATTCCAAACAATTTCTTACTTCGAAAGTTGAAGCGTTTTTCTTTTAGAAAGACCGTTTACAGAAACTATTATTTATGTTGAACTAGACCATTTTGGCAGTAAAACTCAAGGAGCTTATCATTGGAAATGTGAAAGTGTTTCGAGAAACTCTGTTCCATGGAGGATAGAAGGTCTAGAATTAGGAGAGAAATAAGTTTCTCTGAAGAGAACCCTGTATGTGATGGCAGAAACTCGAAGAGACTAGAATTGAAAACAAATCGAGGAGAAACAAATCTTTGGTGCGATTCTAGGACAAAAGTGAGTTTACAGAACAGAAGGAAGATTCCGTTTAAGAGTGGAAAACTCTTCCTGGTGAAGCGATTAAGGACAAAGTATATATAATAGTACTACTATTAATATATATTTATATATACTATATATAAATATATATATATAATATATTATATATATATATATATATATAATTATATATATATATATTATATAATATTATATAATATACGTATATTATAGATATATATATATTATATATATAATGTAATATATATATATATATATATATATATATATAGTATATATTATTATTATGTATGTACTAGTCTGTTGACTAAGGGTCAAAGGCCCACAAAGTAATAATCCGCGTAGGTTAGTTGAAATAAATCAATGATAGGCAAAACGAAACATGTTATCCAATGTAGTGCTTAAAAGTGTGTGCAGTCAAGGGTGTGGGAGAACTTTTCGGGGGAAGAGTGTCTTAAGGCTTTTACAACTTGCAGTGATGTATGCGTACGAGTGTGTCAAACAGACTTTTATGGCTGGTGGTTTGGGAAGAGGAAACAGAGAATATATGAGATGTGTAGACAAGCATTTCGTACAAGTTCTCATCAAAAGAAGCAGCTATTATCAATAGAGTTCAGAAGAGCAGCTACGTGTATTTGTGATGGTTTCAAGAAAAGCAATGCAACAGTTCAACGACCGAGAAATGAGATTCAGAAGAGTAATTGAAAGTAAAGAGTTTATAATGTGAAAAGCACTAAAAATATACGGGCAATCAAGAAATTGCGTTCTCAGTGGACACCTCAGATTGTGACCGAACACATTAATAGCCACAACACATAAATAACTTGTAACAGAAAATTCCGAAAAGGTGGGTCTGATGAAGAAACTCGAAGGGACTTGACACTATTCTTTTGGAAAGTTGCGGTAGTATGAAACGATGGTGCGTCCCAAAAAAATTAAGCACAGAATAATCAACAGAAAATTAGGACGTGAGTGTTTTCGTCATAAAGATAGTTGTGAAAATAGTATAAATAAGTGAGTTAAAAGATGTATAGAGTGGCCCGGAGTTTTAAGGGGTTGAAAACGGAAATAGCACTTTATTCGCTAATTATAGATCTGAGATGCTTAGAGTTCAGTTCTCCGCAAAGCCACCACTGTAATATGCACCTATTTTCTGTTGAAGCCTGACGTAATTTCAAGACTAAAGGAATATGATATATATATATTATTATATGTAATATAGTTAATATGATATATAGATATATAAGTATATATATTCTACTTAGTATATAGTATATAGAACTTAATATATATAGTATATATAGTATATAGTATATTATATATATTATATATATAAGTATATAGGTAATATATTACTACCAGTAGGGAGGGCCTTAGCTTGATGAAATTATGAAGGAATCATATTAGAAAGATATATAAGGGTTGAAGTCTAAAGAGAAATTATAAATTTACAAGTTATTTTAAATATATATAAAGTTTAATAATTTAGCTCTTAACTTCACCTTTATATCTCCAATTGGATCCTTCAAATTTCAATAATAAGGCGTTCCTACTGGTAAAATATTTGCATGTAGCGAATCTGGCTTTAACCATATATTATATGATACTACTAATAATATAGTATATATATATAATATATAAATATATATAATAATATATTATATATCTATGCTAGTATATATATATATAAGTATATATCTATATATACTATATAGCCACTAAAAGACCGATGAGATAAGTTTCTAAGAAAGCACCTTCAGGAGCAATAAAACTTGGAATTTTCCCTTTTTCAAAGGTTATAAAAATTTCTCGTCTCTCACGAAAGATTCGAAGAGAAATTTTATTTGGCGTCCTAAAAAGGTTTAACAACTTCAGTAAAATGCCTGCAATATTCCTTACGACAATAAAAGGTATCGTGAGACCTCCCTGAAACAGGTGGATCTATCACTGTTTTTCTTTTATTTTGAGGTACGATATTCAAAGTTATCTTAAAAGGAAGAATGAGGTTGTCCGATTCACTGTAGAGGGCGCTGCGCAAGCAAAGAAGATATTATATGTGATTGTCGATTTGTTCAAGAAGATAGTAAAAATTCTTTCATAAGAAAATAAAACGGACTAGATTAAGAACTAAATGTAAAAAATTTTTAAAATATTGAGAGATGACCCAAGTATTATTGGCTTTTATATATATTTAGATACGGTTTTATGACTCAATTTCACTTCATAATTCCATTAATAACATGGTTTTTCAAGGAGGTAAGTTTTAGATTTGAAAAGTAATTTCATATTTATAAGCAATAATGATCTTAAGAAGTGAAAATTGATTTTGAATAATTCTGTTAGGAAATAGAGGGATTCGATTGGATTAAGAGTATTATTTTAATATTTTTCATTTCTAAACTTATTAATACGGAGAACGTGTTTGACTATCTTTTTTACTTGTTATTGCTTAGTTGTGTCAGAATAATAATTTAATTTCCGCTCTTTCTCTCTTCTCTCTTTCTCGCTCTTTCTTTCCTACTTACTCTCTCCTCGTTCTTCTCTGCTTCGCTGCCTTCCTTCGCTCTTCTTCTTATATATATGATATATATAGTATATATATATATATATAGTGAATAGAATAATACTTATATATATATATAGTTAGATATATATTCTAATATATATTAATATATATATATTATATATATAGTTTATAATATATATATATATATTATTTACTATATATAATATTATAGTATATTATAATATATATATATTACATTATATATTATAATATGATATACTATATATATATAATAACCTATATATATATATATAAGTATAATAGTATATAGATATTTATATATATATATATATATATAGTATATAATAATAATATATATACATATTATATATATATAGGATATATATAAGAATATAATAATATATATATATATATATATATGATAGTAGTATAGATTTTTTTATGTACAAAACAATATGAATGTGATGAACATGAAGAATGTTTCTAAGTGTGTACTAAACCTGTATAATCATGTTCAAATTGTAAAGAAAACTTTGATTGGTGAAATTGATATTCTAGAGTCAGTCAAAATAAATAAAACTAAATAAAATTTATCCTTGCAGTGGTTAATTAGTCTTAAAAGATGTACATAAAATCAAATGCTATTAAAGAAGTATCACTTTTGAAGATGCACAAGAAAATAGTGTTCCAACTCGCTAAGAAGTGGGAAGATTAGGATAAGATATGGGATAATCTTTTAGAAGGTGTTTATGGACCGTAAAGGTGGAAAATGGACGGACACGGCGGGAATACGTGTCAGCATGGGAACAAGTCAATGGAGATATGATGAACAGATTGCCGGGTGTGGCGACGGCAAAATTTGCCAATGGGAGAGGGGTTCCGCGACATATAGTGACTGAGTATTATATTTGTGGGGCATACGGAGGCGGTGCAGTATACCATCAATGTAAGACCGCTTTCGTCTGTGGGAGGAAAGATCCCTTCACCGATGTCGGCTTTATGTTTGTGAGTTTTTTCCTTCCCCAGCCGATCACTCGTCCAGCAGCACTCTTGCCAAAAAGATCGAAAGCTGGGAACACGATAGTAATCACGTTGTCGGGAGGCGGCTTGTCGAATGGCATCCGGGAGGTACTGGAACAACTCGAGAAGAGAGGCGGGGCCATTTTGGCTCTCTGATCGATGTTCATTGTCAGTTACCCCTACTGAGAGGGAGTCCAACATAAACAAATTTGGTTTACGGGATGAGAAGTGAGAGAAATTAGTTGTACGCAGCTGATAAGCGACTATGAGTGAGTCTTGGTTAGAGGAATTAGATTCGAGAAAGGGCAACAATTATAGCCGTTAATTTGTTTGATATTGAACGCAAAAGGGGGAAGGGTATGAGAGGTTGCGTCCAGTGAAGACAGCAGAAGGCCCGACACTGGTCCCGGTGTTCTTAGAGCCGCTCAGGTAAGCACTGGAGTAAATTCATGTGAAATCCTGCGCAGAGACAGGAATGATGCGTTTAACAAGGCAGCAGGATGCTAGATTTGGAGGAGAGAGGTCAGAGCCAAGCAATGGTGGGAGCAATGTAAAATATATATATTTTATGTATATAATAATTATAGGTATATATATATAATATATATAGTGATATATATTATATATCTTATATATTATATATAATAATATGATATATATATATATAATATTATCATTACTATAATATATATATATAATATATATATATATATATAAATAATATATATATATATATATTATATACTATATAATATATATTATATGTATATATATATATATTACATATATATATAATCGTTATATTATTTATATTATTTCCATATACCATAAATGTATGGCCTGTATATAAGGTTAATAACTAGTAAGTAGTATATAGTATAAATATTAATGTTAATATTTAGTATACGTAGTATATATATATCTACGTATAAAATAATTATATATTATATATATTATATATAGTATAGCTTTATATATATATATATATATAATATATATATATATATATAATATATTATATATCATATATATATATATATATATATATAATATATATCTATAATTATACTTATTAATATATATATTTTTATTAATATTAGATAATAGTAGTATATATATATAACTATATATATGATATACATATATATACTATTATATAATATTTTATAGTATATATATATAATATATCTATAATATTATATAGTATTATTATCTAACATATACAATCTTTCACTATATAAATATCTACAAATATTTTCATCTCTTATTCTTTAGTTTATATTGTGAAAGAATAGATAAGGGTAGATATATGGTTTGAATATGTTACGTATGTGATTACGTTGAAATGTTTTCAATTTTTTGTCTCCCTGGTCGACCGCACGTTATATGCTTTATAGATTTGTAGAGATTATCTCAGAGTAGGAACAAATGTCTATAGAATAATAGAATGAAATTTTGTGTATTATTGTGAGGACTCCATTATAGAGATGAGAATAGATGAATATTTTATGATTGAAACAATGGTTAAGTATATATATTATGTATATATTATATGTATATATACTATATCTATATCTATATATATATATGAAATAGTGATTATAATCATATGTATATAGATATATATATATATATAGTATTAATATATATTATATATATATACATAATATTAAGTAAAGTTGATGAAGTCTGGATATGTGGGGTACAGGATTATTGACTGTAGACATAGAATTACAATAGCATAAGGCAACCTGGAAAGAGCATCAGCTATTACATTTAATTTACCCGGTATATAATGTATTTTGTAATATTAATATAATAGTATAATATAATATAATATATAGTATATACTATAGTTTCAGATGGTAATATATTATATATATATATATAGGTATATATATAAGTCATATTATATAGTATTATACTGGTTATATATAGTTCTACTTATATATATAGTAATATAATTATATATAATAAATTATATATATCTATAATAATATATAATATATATTCTATATATAATATATAATTATATATGATCGTAGTAATATATATACTATATATATATATATATATATATATAGTATATATACTATATATATAATATATTAGTATATATATATATAGTTATTAGATAGATATGTATAATTCTTTATATATATGAATACATATATTATATATAGTATAGTATAATATAATATAATATATATACTATTAGTATATCATTATAGTATACTATATAGTATTATAACTAATATATATAGATAGAAGTATATTTAGTATATATAGTATATGTTACCTACTGGCAGAGCTAAATGCAAACAATATTTTGTTTTTATTAAGGTTTAGCTTTTCCTGCTATTCAGTGTGAGAAGCATTAAAAAATAACAAAAATTATTTTGTTTTTCAATATAGAGGTGGCAAGATGGTTTTGCAAGCTCGAAAGCAGCTGGATTTAAAGTAATACAGCAATGATGTACTTACTCTGATTATAGTGCTGGCTTGGATAAACTACGCAGTAATAAAAAAGTCATTGCTATTTTTCTTTATGAAATGCTAGAAAAAAAAGTGATACAGTTCAATATTCATATATGTAAAATTTGCTTATCTTTTTGTTAATAGAGGATAAAGTGACGTGAATAGATAAAAAACCTGTACATTTGTTGGATTCAGCACAACAAAATTTATAAGGACTATATCTAATATGCATAGCGGAATATTTGTGTACGGTCTGTATAATTTACTGGCGGAAATACTAATGTACGCTGAAGGCTGGGAGCAGACTTTTTATAAATGTTCAGGTCTGTCTTCCCCCCCCCCGAAAAATTGATGGCTCCGGCTTCCGGTTCCGGCTCCGCTTGACCCTCTCCGTAACCTGCTAGAAATTAAGGCAAATTATTTATTTCTTAACCTCCAGTAAAAGAATAATTAAGTATATGTAAATAAAAAGTCTCTAAATAGGCTTATTATATATATATCATATATATTATATATATAATATATATATTATATATAATTATATATATATTTATGATTTATATTATATATATATAATACTTTATAATATATAATTATATATATATACTTTATATATATATTATATATATAATATATATATATATATATTTAATATATTATATAATTAATATATATATTTATATATAATATATATATATTATATATATATATATATATATTATTTAGTAATTATATATAATTATATATATATATATTATAATATATTATAAAGTTACTGTTTGTGGGTGCAGTGACGCATTACTTCCATTGCGATTATATTGGAAAACTTATTCTGAGGGTCGAGTACATTTTTCATACTCAACTGTACTTAATTATAATAAAATGTTCCTCTGTGTAATATTAATGTTCATACGTACCAGAGTCTGCTATTGGTACTACCGCTATAACTACTACTATTAGATAGTAAATGTTAAAAGTCATACAAAAAAAGGGTATATTATATTTTTAGAGCTGTAAATGTTGACGCGTGTCACACATTCGCTGATAATATAAGGAATGTTAAAAGAATGTATTCCATTATCCTATAGACTTTGTTTATAAAGTTTTCAAATGTAAGAAATTGTAAATAGGACTTTATTTTCTTTTATAACTTATTCATTATATTATTATATTTATTTTATTATTATTATTATATTATTATTATTATTAGTTTTAATGTTTATAATATTATTATTAAATTATTGATTAATTATTATATTATATATTATTATTAGTTATTATTATGTATTATTATGTTATTAATATTAGTTATTTTATTATCTATATTATATTATTTGATTATTAGTTATTATTATTATTATTATTATTTTTATTATTATTTTATATGTATTATTAGTTATTATTAATTACTAATATTATTAATTTAATTATTATATATATTATTATTTATCTTAGTTATTATTATTAATTATTTTATATGTATTATTATATTATTATTGTTATTATTATTATTATTATTATTATTATTATTAATATTTTTATTATTATTATTATTATTTATATTATTATTATTATTTTATTATTATTATTATTATTATTTATTATTATTAATTATTATTATTTATTAATTTTATTAGATACTTTCATTTCTATTAATTTCTATTATTATTATTACTTTGATTTTATATCTAATGTTTATTTATTATATATTATTATTCACTATATCTATTAAGTTTGTACTATATGTTGGAGCGTGTGGTATTCTATATTATATTCATTATTATTATTATTTTATTATTATCATTATTTTATTATTATATATTATTGTTATTTTATTATTATTATTATTATATATTATTATCTTATTTTATTATATTATATTATTATATTATTATTATTATAATTATTATTATATTTATTGTGAGTTTCTATTATTATTATTATTTTATTAGTTATTGATTATTATTATATTTTATTATTATTATTTTTATATTATATTAATTTTATCATTGGTTTATTAATTGTTTTATCAAGTGTTTATATATTATTATTGTATTATTATATTAATGAATGTTATTAATTTTATTTTCTACATTATGTATTAATATTTGTGATTATTATTATTATATGCATGTGTTTATTATATTAATTATTTTTTCTTAGTTTTATAAATAACTTTGTAAATTTCAATTGAATCATTATTATTTTTATTGTCATTAGAATCTTTAATCTTACTAATATTATTAGTAGTATTTTATTATGTTCGTTATTTTTTAATTTTCATTATTATTTTGTCTATTATGTATGTTATTATTTTTATTATTAATTATTATATTATTATTATTATTATATATCTAATAATATTATTATATATGTATTATTAATTAAGTATTATTATATTATGATTAATTATTATTATTATATTATTATTATTATTATTATTGTTAATAATTACGGATTATTATTTTATTACTTACACGCTTTTTCTTTAGTGCTTTTTTAGTATTATTAGGTTATATCAATATTATGGTGAATTATTTCTATGGTATTATTATTATTATGTATTAGCGTATTGATTATTAGTTCATTAGTCTATTATTATGTATTATTGATGATTATTAAGTTACTTCATTTTTATATTCATTATTATTATATATTTATGTATTATATTATTAATTATTATTATTTATATTATTATATATATTGTTATTAGTTATTATTTTATTACTTATTATTAATTTTATATTAAAATTTTAATTAATTGGAGGATTATTGTATTTGAAATATTTTATCTTAACCTTTTTTTGATTATTATTTTATTATTATTATATTATTAATCTAATCATTATTATTATTATTTTTAGTATGTATTATATAAAGCTATAATGTGAGTAATTAAACTGGATGATTGATTTTTAGTTTATTGATTATTCATTAATTCATTATTAATTATGTATTATTATTATTGTAGTACTAATTTAATTATTAGTTATGTATTTATTAAATTCATTATACTATCTATATTATTATTATTATAGTTATTCAATTAATTATTATTATTTATTACTTATTATTATATTATTATAATTATTATTATTATTATTATTTATTGTTATTATTATTATTATTATTAATATTATTGATATTATTGTTATTTCTATTATTATTATTATTATTATTGTCGGGATTACATTATATTATTATTATATTATATATTTATTATTATTATTATTATTATTATTTTATTATTATTATATTATTATTAAGTATTACGATTTAGGTTTTAGACATTAGCTATTAAATTGTAATTTGATTTAATTTGATTTTACTTTGATTATTATATTGATTGATTGATTAATAATAAGATTATTATTATTAATTATTTTATTATTATTATTATTCATTATTATTATATTTTATTATTATTATTATGATTATTATTATTTATTAATTATTGATTATTATTATTATTATTATTATTATTAATTAATAATTATTATTATTATTATTTATTATTGTATTGATGATATTATTATTATTATTATTATGATTATATTTTTATTATTATTATCTTATTTTTTTATTATTATTTATATTATTATTATTATTTATTATTATTATTTTTATTTAATTTTTTCTTACTCGAAATATAGGATTAAGTATTTTGTCATCAGGTTATTTTATATTTTTATTTATATTAATTATTCATTATTCATTTCTTATTATATTAATATTATTATTATTATTATTATTATTATTTTATTATTATTAATTCATTATTATTTTAATTATATTATTATTATTATTATTATTAATTTATTATTATTATCTAATGAAAGTATTATTAATCATTGTCACTATATATTGATATTAGTAGCTTATCATTATTATAGATTATTAAACATTTAGGGTTAAATTCATTATTATTATTATTGATTATTTATTATTATTTATTTATTTTATTATTACTTATTATTTTATTATTATTATTATTATAATTATTATTATTATTATTATTATTATATATTATTATTATAACAATGATATTATTATATTATTATAATATACTTATGTATTATTATTATTATTATTATTATTATATTATCATTTTTATTATTTTATTATTATTATTATTATTTTTTATTATTATTATTATTATATTATATTATTATATTAATTATTATTATTATTATATTTTATTATTTATTTTATTATTATAAGTTTTTATTATATTATTATTATTATTTTATTATATTTATTATTATTATTATTATTAGTATTATGTTTATTATATCCTTATTATTCATTCATTTTATTATCATTATTATATTATATTATTTATTATTATTATATTATTATTATTATTTATTATTATATTATTATTTTATTATTATTATTATATTTAATATTGTGTTATATTATTAAGTGATTATAACATAATTTATTGGTTAGGATTAAGTTATAGATTTCATTGACTGCTGATATACGTCACTAGGTTTGATTTACGTTATTCTAGATTATGATATTTATTGTAATGTTATTATACTTATCAGTTACTGATTAGAAAGAAGAGGCATCTGCGTAGTTGATGCTAAAGTAAGTGTATAATGGTAGTAAAGATGGTACCTGTCTCTGTAGCTAGTGGCGTAGATTGTGCAAAGGGGCTACACATGTGTTGCAAATCGTATTGCTCCCATTTCAGATAGGAGTGAAATGGAATCCAATGTTACATGATTTTTCGCCATTTTAAATGTAATAATATCATATGATTATGTTCTCTGCTTATTAAGCTAAAATTGTAACAACTATTCTGAATAAATTTTTTGATTTTGATTATTACTCTTAAATCTTGCTAGATATGTAGAGCAAGTAATTTACTATATCAAATATATACAAGCTCATGAGTTAATGAAATTTATTTATAGTTATTAATTTATTTATTATTATTGATATTAATATATTATTTATTATTATTATTATTAGATTAGTTATTTATATTTTTATTTATTATTATATTATTGTATATATTTTTTATTATTATTATTTTATTATTGAGTTATTATGATTATTATTATTATTTACACTTATTTCATATTATTAGTAATATATAATTACTTATTATTAATCTATTATTAGGGATTATTTACTTATTATTATTAATGCAGAAATTACGAGAGATGCTGAGCCATGTACGGAGAGACGTGAGAGGATATATGCGGCTTGAGTCGTGGTGAAATAAAATTATTATTAGATTATTATATTATTAATGTATATTATTATTATTATATTCCTCTTAAATATGCTAGAATGTTAGTGAATGTACTAGTCTCAAACTCAACTACTAGTTTATAGTCATATCATGAATATTATTGATAATTAAAATTAAATTCAGTATTTTTATATTATTGATTATTTTATCTATTATTATTATATTATTATTATTATTATTATTATTATATTATTAATTATTATTATTATTATTTTTATTAATTATATAGTATTATTTATTATTATTATCTATTATTATTATATATTATATTATTATTATTATTTTATTTAAGTTGCCATGGGATCGATAAGTTGTGTTTTTTGTATAATAAAAATATGAATTTCAAAAATAAATATTTCATTAGAATTTTATTTTATTTTTGAATAACAAACAATGGAACCTCTTCTTTTCAGTGGCATGTCATACATTTTCACTCAAGCACGCTCAATTTTCCATATGTAATAATTAAAACAATTTGCAATTACGAAAATTCTCTAAAATAACTTTCAGAGTAATTACAGGTGATAGTGATAAATAATAATAATATTAGTATAATAATAATAATATAATAATAATAATAATAATAATATAATTAATAATATAATCATAATAATAATAATAATACAATAATTATAAATAATAATTATATAATAATTAATAATAATATAATATAATAATGAATTTTTTTTCAGTACTTAAGAGATTTGTTAGAAATTCATAGCGTTTTATTTGCTGACTTTGTTGTGTTCACAAATTTCTTTTTTAAAGAGAGAACAAATGGGCAAAAGGGCAATAATGCATACGAAACACAAATGTTAAATTATTTTAGGCAATCTAACAATAATAATAATAATAATATATAAATAATAATAAATATAATATCAATTGCAAACAATAATATAATAATAATATAATAATATATGAAAATATATATAATAATAATATAATAATATGAATAATAAAAATAATAATAATAATAATAATAATAATAATAATAATAATAATAATAATAATAATAATAATAATAATAATAATAATAATAATAATAATAATCTAAAATATATTAATATAAAATAATAAAAATATAATAATAAATAATAATAATACTAATAATAATATATTAATGAATATAGATAATAATAATATATAACACACTGACAGTTCAAAGCTATTGGACAAACAAACAACACGCAAAGTGAAGAAAAATTGAGAGTGGAAAATGGGACATATTAAATATAGAGGCAGATTAGAAAAAGAACATTTAAAATAAACTCGCGAGATCATCATAAATTCGAGGGACATGTGACGGAAGTAAATTTAGGATGACAGATTAATAAGCCGTACTTCTCCCCTCCCGATCCGTGAATGGTGTTGAAACATTAAAATATTGTTTTAAGAGAGAAAATGGTTTTGTGAACGAGTGAATGGATAGTGACAGGAAAACAAGTGAAAAATCATTAAAATTAGATCATAAATATTATTATCATTCAGGAATTTTTCTTAATTTTAATGTACTTCGCATCTCATTACTCCCAATTAATTTGGGAAAAGAATCTATGATTAAAAAGTTCGAAGCAAAACATTAATTTCACTTTGCAATTATGATTATTATATTATATTATTATTATTATTATTATTATTATTATTATTATTATTATTATTATTATTATTATTATTATTATTATTATTATTATTATTATTATTATTATTATTATTATTATCTATTAATTTTATTAAGTAGTAGTAGTAGTAGTAGTGTAGATAGTAGTATGTAGTAGTAGTAGTAATAGTAGTGAGTTAGTAAGTAAATTAAAGCCTTTGCATTTTCCTCCCACATATCTAAAACTTACTTTTTTTGTTTATTTCCTATATAGTTTAGCTTTTTTGGCAGATTTTTTAAAAATATTTTAAAATGAAATTAAAGTGCATGAGTTATAATCTTCTCTCTACCAAAAACGTATAGTCATTAATCAGTATATTTAATGGTACTCAGCGTGACACTTATAATAGGAAAGTGATCTCTTTGTTAAAAATAGGTATTAGAATTGTTTTACATTTATTTTTAATGCTGACTGTATAACTTCTGATTAGTTTGTAGGTTTGATTGTGGTTCTTCCTTTCTAAATAATGTGCTAGACACATTCTTCTTTAATGATCAAACAAACAGGTTGAATTGAAGTATCTAAAATGAATACTACTGTATATTAAGTTCTATGCTGTTCTCAACGATATAGTTTTTTGAATAGTTTCGTAACAAATTTTGTTAGTCAAATTTTCAGATGTAGATAATGGAGTAGCATTAATTAAAATTTTATCTGATCATTTTAGCTTTCACTATCAATGAATTTCTTATCCGAGCAAGATTGTTAAGTTTTATAATTGGGCGTTTGACAGATGATTTTTTTTGGTGATGATGTCGGGAGTTAGAATATAAATCATATAAGAGATTTATCCTCTTGAATTTCAGTTGGATATTTTGCTTGCGTTATTCAGTTAATTTGATGTGAATTTTAAGCGAAGTTTCACATTATTAACAGAATTTTTAAGTGTTAAATTTTAGAGTCTCTATCGTCATTGTTAAAAAGAATGTCATAATACATTTTTTAAAATAAGGAAAATGTCATCAAAAATATATTGTATATGGATAAAGGTTATATTGTTCACATATAGAAGATATGCTTATATTACTATATATATATATATAATATATATATATATACTATATATAATATATAATAGTATATTAACTATAATAATATATATAATATAATGTTTCGGAGAAACCCTCTAAAAGGGGGGGGATTATTAGTGATGAGCAGAGCCTACGAAAGGGTTAAATACGCAAATCCTGGTAGAGATTTTTGATGAAGAATGACCAAGATATTAGGTAATCTCTGATTTACTTCAATTATATAATAATATATAATATAATATTATATACCATATTATATATATATATATTAATATATATATATTAATATGTATAAAACTTTCATATATATATATATATATATATTTATTTATATCACTTGTTTGTAATAAGCAATGTAAATAAATCGTTAAAACCTAACGAATATTAAAATATTATAAACATTTGAATGCCAAAATCTTTTCATTTAAATATTTAACAAAATTTAAAATATACTAATTTAAGGTAATATCTATTTACAGATGATAAATAATAGTACTAATAATAATAATAATAATCAATAATAATAATAATATATACTTGAAAATGCATATTAAAATAATAATAATAATAATAATAATAATAATAATAATAATAATAATAATAATAATAATAATAATAATAATAATAATAATAATAATAATAATAATAATAATAATAATAATAATAATAATAATAATAATAATAATAATAATGTGTAATTGAAATTCATTATTCATAAAGTTATTTATGAGTTTTCTTTCTATCTAAAAGCAAATTCGAAATCCCAAAATTGTTTTTCGAGAAATAAAATTAATTGCTTTCATCTTTGAGTTTGCTCTTCATCGACCAATTATTCACTTCGTAATAGTTGTATCGGTAAATACAGTGTGAAGCTGTGATAGCTGTTTCGGTACATACAGTGGGAAGCTGTGATAGCTGTTTCGGTACATACAGTGGGAAGCTGTGATAGCTGTATCGGTACATACAGTGGGAAGCTGTGATAGCTGTATCGGTACATACAGTGGGAAGCTGTGATAGCTGTATCGGTACATACAGTGGGAAGCTGTGATAGCTGTATCGGTACATACAGTGGGAAGCTGTGATAGCTGTATCGGTACATACAGTGGGAAGCTGTGATAGCTGTATCGGTACATACAGTGGGAAGCTGTGATAGCTGTATCGGTACATACAGTGGGAAGCTGTGATAGCTGTATCGGTACATACAGTGGGAAGCTGTGATAGCTGTATCGGTACATACAGTGGGAAGCTGTGATAGCTGTATCGGTACATACAGTGGGAAGCTGTGATAGCTGTATCGGTACATACAGTGGGAAGCTGTGATAGCTGTATCGGTACATACAGTGGGAAGCTGTGATAGCTGTATCGGTACATACAGTGGGAAGCTGTGATAGCTGTATCGGTACATACAGTGGGAAGCTGTGATAGCTGTATCGGTACATACAGTGGGAAGCTGTGATAGCTGTATCGGTACATACAGTGGGAAGCTGTGATAGCTGTATCGGTACATACAGTGGGAAGCTGTGATAGCTGTATCGGTACATACAGTGGGAAGCTGTGATAGCTGTATCGGTACATACAGTGGGAAGCTGTGATAGCTGTATCGGTACATACAGTGGGAAGCTGTGATAGCTGTATCGGTACATACAGTGGGAAGCTGTGATAGCTGTATCGGTACATACAGTGGGAAGCTGTGATAGCTGTATCGGTACATACAGTGGGAAGCTGTGATAGCTGTATCGGTACATACAGTGGGAAAGCTGTGATAGCGTATCGGTACATACAGTGGGGAGTGGAACGTTTCGCAAAATTAGTAATTAAAACTTTCGGTAAAGTTGTTTAAGTGGAGTTCTAAAAGTACCTGATTTTTTTTTAAATCAATCGTGAGCACCGCTGCCACATGTTAAAAAAAAATTGCCGAAAAATTACGATATTTTATTAAGCAAAGTCATTCCTGTTTTCATATCATTATTTCTTTTTACGTTCAAAAATCAGTAAGGTTATAATAAATTTGTAAATGTAGAATACCGAGATCTACTGTGTATATTAACAAAACTTATCATAACCTAAACGTAACGGTCCATAAACCGTGGTTAAACATTTATAAATATTTGCGAAGATCGATTAAATTTATTTGAGTGAGGGAGATTTGTCAGTACTTTCTTTAGTCCGTTTACAATGGACGAAAAAATAGTAAAAAAAAGCATTAATTGATCGGAGGTTGCTTTAAACATGAGAACAAACGGTAGCTAACTCTTTATACATAACAAAGAACTGTTTGTACAAAATTTTGGCAACTCTACAACGGGTTATATACCAGTTTTTGCGCCCTGTTAATAAATTTTTTTCCACTGGCATTTTGATGATCAATTGTCATATTGTGTTTATATCTTTAAGTGACTACTAAAATTTTGTAAAAAATAAATAAATAAATTTGCAATAAATTAAATCAAATAATATAATTTTAATTGAAATATGATAGCAAAACCAGCTAGAATAATTGTACATATCACTTGAAGTCTTTAAGCTTCAATGCTTTATGGTCGAAAATTAGCACATATCATACATTAAATAACAGAAAAAATATATTTATTGTGATTATAATATGAAATTTTTTATTTATTAATCATTCTAATAAAATAGCAAGAGAAGAATAAATAATTTAAATAATTCTTAAAAAATAAATAAATAAATAATAAGTTACAATAAAGAAATAAATAATACTTCTTAGAATTCCATAACTTGATACCTAAGATTGGCCTAATTGTTAATTTTCTCAATCATGTTAAAAGTGTTGTTCATTTTTCAGGCACTCTAGTCAGAAGACACTGACACTATTTGTTCAATTTTGTTCTTTTGAAATTAGATTTAGTTACCCTTTTGACAACCACAAAATCTAAATTTATATTTCATATTTCGTCATTTCAATATTTAAGTGATGTTTAAATATGCAAAACATTTATCAACAAATAAAAATATTAAATGACATATATATATATATATATAGTATATATATATATAAGATATATATGATACTATATATATATGTATAATATATATATAATAAGCTAGCCGATAGTATATTACTTATATTTTATACTATATAATATATATATATATATATAATATATATATTTATATATATTATATTATATGTATATATATAATATATATGATATATATATTATATATATATATATATATATTATATATATAATATATATATATTAATATATATATTATATATTTATATAATGATATATATTATTATTATATAGTAATATTATGTAATATGATATTACTATTATAATATAATATATATAGTATAGTATATATATATAATATATATATATATATATATACTAGATAATGGTATATATATATGTATATTATATATATATGTAAGTACAACATAGCATAATCTATATTTCTAATAAAGTAGTTATAATATATATATATATATAGTAGTATGGTACCCACCTGCGTATATTATACTATATTATATTATATATATATATATAGTATATATATATAAATATTTATATAATTATATATAATATATATATATATATATATAGAAATATATATATAATGTAAATATAATTATATATATATATATATAATTAGCTTTCCATTGTATTGTATCCTGTAATTACAATACAGGTAGATAAGGCTTCTATATATATATAATGATATCTATTAATATATAATATATTAATATGATATATATATATATATATATAATATATATATATATATATAATATAATATATATAGTATATATATATATTGTAATATGATTATATATATATATTATATATATATATATATATATATAATTATATATATATATATATTATAATTATATAATATATATATTAATATAAAATAATAATGTTAAAAACAGGTCAAAATGTGGTATAAACAAT
>JABUQX010078719.1:0-10000 GCA_015478945.1 Trachelipus rathkii
AGATTATGTGAAAGTATCCAGAACTGATGAAAATTTCAGAAAAGGGTATGAGCTGGATGGTCGAGAGAGGTTTTTAAAATAGATACCATCAGAAAATTCCCTAGAGACAGGTTAAAATTATACTATCTAGAGGATTTAGACGGAAGAAAAAAATAAAATGGAGGATTTATATACAAGAAATACAGAAAATACAATTTGATCCTAAGAGTCATGAGTATAAAAATAGAAAAATATTAGGATCTAAAGGAAAAGGTAAAAATAAACAGTATCTTGTCAAAATGGGTAGGTTACCCTATGAAGTTTAACAAAAGTTATATAAATGCTAGTGAAATTAGGAAACATTGATCAGTTTTACTTTGTGAACATGGGAAGTGAAGATCATTTCTATTTAACTGCTGCCCTCATCGCTTTATGGATCTACATCCGGCTAATAAAATATCAGACTATACAACGCAATTATTGAACCCTATAATTTTTGATCGAGAAATGTATGAAGCAGGATTAAAGTGAAATAATTCTCGACGCCAATATAGAGAATAGGCCTGATTCATATTTGGCGTTTCGATATTTAGAAAATGTTAAAAATGTTAAAAATGTATTAAAATTACGCTGATATGGCCAGATCCCTCAAACGAGGCAAAAAAGAATATTTCTTTGAAAAGATAATTATATAACCGCGGTCTCTATAAATCGGTTACCAAATGTGTTCATAGACTTAAACAAACAATTTGAAGCAAGTCAGTTATGTAAAAATTTAGTGTTTCTTGTTAATAAAGCCGTTAACGAAAATACGGTGTTAATCACCTTAAAATCTCAGCTCAAAGTAAACCTGAACGATATAAGTTTATTTTTTATGTTCAGTCCTTCAGGTTGGTTTCGTAATTGCCATTACTCGTATGTAAACAAAATTGAGAAATAAAATCAAACCATCTCTAGGACTTATGCGTTATATACCAACGATGGAAGAGTATGTCACAAAAAATGACACCGAGAGTTCATTACAATTTTGTATGCCAACCTTCTAAGATATTCCAAGATCCTGGATGGCCTATGTTTATACAGATATTATAGACCATCAGTACGTTGGGAATACTAACTCTTTGTTAAAAGTAGTTCATTTTCCTAAAGATGTAAAGTTATAAGCTTTCCTAATGTTCAACTACTTACCCTTGAGTAGACCCAAACTGAAGTTCGATTTCGTGTTTTATTAAAGAGATGGTTGAAGGGAAAAGCCTTAATCCATTCCAAGGCGGACAGCGTGTGTAAAGTACACATTAAGAAAGGAAGCTCCGTTAATAATAATAATGGAAAGAGAACGAGTCTTCAGGGGTTCAAGAATACAGAGAGGGTATGGTTTAGGTGGATTTTTTGCTTCGTTGTTCAGACGTGCTATCCTTTTGTTTAAATCAGGAGGCAAATACCTCGGCTAAAAAAGCAGCCTTGGACAGGTTTTTTTAAGGATTTTTTTAAGATACTTTCCAGGATATCATGGGAGGTGTCGACCCTCGAACAGCTGTAAACGTCGACTAGTCGATGCTTCTATGAAATGTTAGATAATGTTAAACGAAAAATACGAAGTAAGATGACTGGTCCAAGGTGTAGGTCATCGTAAAAAAACCTATAAAGAGGAATAGGAAAGGACCATTAAAGAAAAGTGCATTGATGTGTTTGCCCTTTAATAATGATGCTGAATGGCAACTATTTCCAATAAACAGTGGCAACCTGTTAACTATTTTGTATATAAGGAATGTTTAAAGCAGATCTCTCATCATTAATACGCCAGTGATTGTACGCAGCAAGATGCATTTCTCAATCCCTCCAGCCCAGACTGTTGTAAAAGAGTGAATTGGATCTTCTTCTCTGTGAACCTACCACAGATCCAGTGTGAGTGAATCCCACTATTAAATTAGTAATTAACCCCGTTCATGCAATCACAAATACAGATGTACCTATCGAATTCAAATATCCCTGGTACATCTGATCAATATCTTGACCCATCGAATGTATTTTATATCTGAAGACTAAGTTAGTAAACGAAGATGGGTCAGATCTCACAGGAAGCGATCACATAGTATCCACTGAGACAAATTTCCTGTATACTCGTGTTTTAATCAACTTGAGGTATTTTTAAACGAAACATCTCTAGGAGCATCAGCAGCAAGTTACCCTTATCGAAGTTATATTGAAACTTTACTAAATTATTCTCAAGATGCAAAGGAGTCTCATCTCCAATCAAGTGGATATTACAATTTAAAAGATGCAGAGACACATAGAGCCAACGCTATTAAGTCTAAAAATAACACCTATGAATATTATGGACGGATAAATGGTGATATATTCTCTCAGGAAAGACTTATTCTACCATCAGTGGACACTCGTATCAGGTTAACTAGATCCACACCTGAATTTGCTCTTAATGTTAAAAGTGCTCTTTTAACAACAACTACGGCACCAAAGCCTATCTTTAAATGCTTATCTTTATATACGTAAAGTGAAATTATCTCCCTTAAACATATGGAAATAGAGAAATCTCTTTTGACCGATACAGCAAAAATATCCAATCAAGAGAATTGAGACTAAAATTTTTTAACTTACCCAAGGATTATCGAGCATTAATATACCTAACATCGTTAATGTAAAACTTACCTCAGAAGGTAATAATAGGAATTGTAGAACACGATTGCTTATTCTGGAAACTATGGAAAGTCAGCCTTTTAAATTTACCCATTTCGAACTTAGAGGCATAGTTTACATGGTGAATGGTCAACCATACGGCCGTGATTATGAGATGATATATGAAGACTCACATTCTCAATGCTCACGTCCTTTTTACGATTTATTTGCCATACCGATCTTGCAGTGATAACCGGTAAACAGGCAATCGATCTCAAGGAATATGCCTGAAAACAGTAAATTTATAATGCATACGATCTCACTGCTGATCCTTCAGCTTGTAATGCTTATCATCTCAATATCTTAAGAAAAGGAACATTAGGATTGAATCTCAAAAATTTTGCCAAAGTTTGACATCCTAATCTCAGTTCTGGTGTATTTGGAGCATCCTCAAATCATCATGATTGACAGAGTTCGAAAATAATCTTGAATTATAAATGATGAATGAAGAAGAATATTAAACGCCTTCGGAAACGAAAAAAAAGATTTTTAGGTGTAATTGCCTGTAATGAAACTCTGTTCTGTGAAACTGATACAGATTCTGGTCTTATCTTCAACACTTCTCCTGGATGTTTAAAACAATGGACATTGGATAGCCTGTATAAGAATAAAAAATAAATGTTCGTAATATTTCCTTGACTCTCTTGCATTTAGATTTTATGTTAGTAATCATTATGTAACATTATTTTTAAATATAATAAATGTTCAATATGTTAAGACCTTTTATTTTTTCCTGTACAACCTATCAGTTCTAATTTAATTCAAAACTACTGTAATTTTTTTTTTTTCATTATATGTTTTTTAAATATGTTTCTTTTAATAAACTTCTTGAAAATATATTTGATGTTAAAAATTTTTATGTTAACGATTATGTATTTTGCACTTATGTTATAAAAGGCGTTTAAAAATAAAAAACTTGTTTTTCTTTTCCCGCTTTTTTATCCCAAAGAACTTATTTATACTAAAGAAAAATAGACTTGAATCATAGATCAATAGATCGATAGATCAATAGATCAATAGATCCACAACTGGTCACGAGGGTTGTTGGATGGTGATGAATTTACTGAATTTACTGATTTAAGGGTATGTAAAACGTTACACAATTTTAGTAAAATTTGACCTTAATCAATAGATCAATAGATCAAGTAGATCAAATAGATCATGATTGGACAGGAGGGTTGTTTGGATGGTGGTTTGATTTACTGATTTACTGATTTGGGGTATGTAAAAACGTTTTAAACAATTTAAGTAAAAAATTTGACCTTAAATCAATAGATCAATAGATCAATAGATCAATAGATCCAAAGGTCATGGAAGGGTAGTGGAGGGGCTGTTGATCTGATTTACTGATTTAGGGTATGTAAAACGTTACAACTTTAGTAAAAAATTTGACCTTAATCAATAGATCAATAGATCATGATTGGACAGGAGGGTTGTTGGATGGTGGTTTGATTTACTGATTTACTGATTTAGGGTATGTAAAACGTTACAATTTTAGTAAAAAATTTGACCTTAATCAATAGATCAATAGATCAATAGATCAATAGATCAATAGATCAATAGTCACAGAGGGGCTGGAAAGGGTGGTTGGGATGATGGTATGATTTACTGATTTACTGATTTGGGATAAAATAATGTAAGTTTTTTTTGTTTAAACAAGAAAGCTTAAAATTTTTTTTTTTAGTAAAAACAAAAAAATATATTAAAAATAAAATAAAAAATAATAAATTTTTGAAAAAAAAATTAAGTTGAAAACAGAACACGTTTGCCATTCTCGTACCGGATCGCATGCGGGATGCGAGGGGGGCGCGCGCACGCGCCCCTTCCGCGACGGTTCGCGCCGGCGGGCGTGCCTGCGGGCGCGCACACGCGTCGGATCGCGCCGGCGGGCGCGTCTGCGGGCGCGCGCTCGCGCCGGTTTCGCGGCGGATTGCACTGGCTGGCGCTCCTGCGGGAGCGCACACGCTTCGGCCCGAGCTGAGACGCTTACCTTCTTGCTTATGAGGGAGTCTCAAACACCCCTTAGTTGAGATCTACATCCTTATAAACATATATTTTAACACAAAATATTGTTACTATTATACAAATATTTGCTAATTAAGCACCGCACCGGAGCCAGACCGGTGCAATTGTCACTCAAACTCTACAGATTCAGACTCCTTTCTCCTTCTTCTATACACTATCCAAATTTCAGCTTCTATGATCAGTTTTAATTTTTAGAGGGAGGGGGTCCCCTTCAGGGGGACCCACGGGGACGTAACTTCGTATACAACAAGGTTACCTTCCCATCTAACACCCTTCCAAATTTTAACCAGATAACGATAACCCTAACCCAGAAATATATAAGGCGAACGCGGACCGGATGCGAAAGAGAACCGCGGTGGAAAAATAACAAAAATAAATAATAATATAATAATAATAATAATAATAATAATAATAATAATAATAATAATAATAATAATAATAATAATAATAATAATAATAATAATAATAATAATAATAATAATAATAAAAAACTTCAGAATCTGAACCAAACCACGACCGGAGTCGGAGCCGGAGTCGGAGCCGGAGTCGGAGCCGGAGTCGGAGGCAGAGTGCGTAAAAAAAAAAAACGATCCCTTACAGGGATCGTTTTTCGACTCGATTCGATTCTCTTCGAGAATCGAATCTTCGTAATAATAATAATAATATGTATGTGTGTGTATGTGCATATGTATGTGCGCGAGCGCGTGCTCTCGCGCGCTGACGTAATCTTGGCTGCGCCAAGATTACGTCATCACGCTCGAACCTAACTCTCGTTAGGCTTAATTTCGATCGTTCAGATCCCGCAAAAAGAGCGTAAACCAAATATCGGCGTTCACCCTCGGGGGTGACCCCCCTCTATATGCATCCCACCAACTTGAAATTTACCCTGTTTCGAGCTTATCCCATATATAGCTTATATTCCAAGTTTCAGACCGATAGCTCTAGTCCTTCATATCGAAAAGGGTGGGTTCTGTCAGGTTGTCCACTTACTACTCACGACGTTCCAATTACGACCAAAGTACAACTCATAGAACGTCTTATTCTGGTTTGGTTTCATTCAGAAAAAAATCCGGAAATTGTGCAAAACTTTAATCACCGGCATGCCCAGTCGCGTTAAAGCACTTGCAGGTATCAAAGGTGCCCAAACCATATATTTAAATATTTATATTGTCCTGATATATTAAAATAAATTCAGAAAAATTGAAAATAAATTAAATTTTAATCTTTTTATTCAAAAATAGCAAATTTAAAAAAAAATATATAATAATGTGGTCCAGTACTATATATATATATATATATATATATATATATATAATATATATATATATATATATTATATATATATATATTATATATATATATATATATTATATATTATAATATATATATATAATATAAGATGAACAGGAAGACAAAACACCAAGGAGAGTGCCATAGTTTATTATTAAGGACGTTTCGCGCAAATAGCTAAGCTCATCATCAGCCAATAATTAATAAAAAATTAAATAAGCGGATGTCATTATTTTGTGAATTATATATAAATATATAAAAATATAAAATATAAAATTTATAATATAAAATATATAAAAAATTACAAAAATTAATATATTAATGACCTCGTTATACTAACCTTAATAACTGATCAACCAAAAGAATGAACGAACAAGATAAGATCGGAACACTATTTATACTAAAATTATACATAGACTGGTTGGTTGTTTGGGACTTACTATAAAAATCAGTATTTATAGCAGTATAATAAAATGAAAATTATAAAAAACATATATAATGAAAATTATTAAATTAAAATTAAAATAAATTAAGTTTGATTGAAAATAAATCAGAGTTGAGTTCATGCTCCAATTCATGAATGTAGAGGCTCTCCAAGATTTTCCTGTCGCGAGAATCAGTGACAGAGGCAAGAATCGAGAAGTCATTGGTAGTGATGGGATGGTCTTTTTCATGGCTATGGCTACGTATAGATGGAGAATTCAGGCGAGGATAGAGGAAGATTGGTGGGGAAAGAAAAACCCTTATGTTTGGCAATCCTGATGCAAAGTTGTAGGCCTGTCTGGCTTACATAGCAGGCATTACAGCCAGCACACTTATACAAGTAGACTATCGAGGGATTAAATCTTTGGATCTGAAAAAGTTACTAAGTTTGAAGTTATTAGTGAGAATGAAAATAAAGGTGGCAAATGGGAAGTGTCTCATTAATATTGGTCTGAGGGTTCTAATAAGGAGTGTCGGTGAACCGACCTGTGATGGAATGGTTCAGGTAAATTTTCTGCCAGTGACATCAAAATGGGAGTAGGTTGTCTAAAATGGTTCTCAAGGAAGCCGAAACCCGTGAAATCACATCCAATACTTTGTTTTCTAACCAAGAGTGTGCAGGAGGTCTCAATAAAAAAACAATTTTCAAAATTTACTAATTTAGCCACCTCAGATTCCTATTTTCCTGTTTAATAACATCCTTTTATCAACAGATTGATGGGTGGCTATGGGTTCACATTTGGGTTCCTCTTTCGCCAACGCCTTTCTCTGCCATCATGAATAGTCCTGGCTCGAAAAATGCCCCCCAGCCTTCAAACCCAGATATGTGGATGACTGCTTCTTAATTTTTTCCAATAAAAAACATGCTGACTTAATTTTTAAATTTCGTAATAAGCAATAAAAATATCAAATTTTCCATGAGTATGAGGTGAATGGATCCTTCGTTTCTTGGTGTTGGTGTCTCAGTACTAATGGTACTTTTCAGTGAAAATTTGGAACTACAGCTGCATCATGATTTTATTTAGTGCTGACCTTTTCCCTTCCAAAAATAAACAATTTAATACTCCGGCTTTACAGGCAGAATAAACCGGGCCTTTAAGGTATGTTCCTCATGGATTTCTTTTCATTCAGAACTCCAATATTTAAGGAGCTTCGCTAATTTTAATCTCTTTCCTTCATACCTTGTTGATAAAATCATATTTATCTTCCTTGAGAACCATTTTAGACCACCTACTCCCTTAGACCAATATTAATGCACACTTTCCTATTTGCCACCTTTATTTTTATTCCAACTAATAACTTCAAAATTAGTAACTTTTTCAAGATCCAAAGATTTAATCCCTAAAGAGTTGCACTCCTCGATAGTCTACTTGTATAAAGTGTGCTGGCCGTATGCGCGCTATGTAAGGTCAGACAGGCCTTAACAACTTTTGCATCAGGTTGCGAAAACATAGGGTTTTTCTTTCCGCACCAATCTTCCTCTATCCTCGCCTGAATTCTCATCTATACGTAGCCATAGCCATGAAAAAGACCATCCCATCACTACCAATGACTTCTCGATTTTTGCCTCCGTCACTGATTCTCGCCGCATGAAAATCTGGAGAGCCCTACATTCCATGAATTGAAACCTGAACTCAACTCTGATTTTTCTTCAAAAACTATATTCAGTTTAATTTTAATTTAATAATTTTTATTAATATATGTCTTTTATAATTTTCAATTTTTATTATACCTTATAAATACTGATTTTAAGTCTAGTAAAGTTCCAAACAACCAACCATTCTATGTATAATTTTAGCATAAATAGTGTTCCGATCTTATCTTGTTCGGTCATTCTCTCGGTTGATCTAGTTATGTAAGGTTAGTAAAACGAGGTTATTAATAGATTTAATTTTTGTAAATTTTTTTGTATATTTTTATATGTTTATATAATTTTAGTATTTTATGTATTTTATATATTTTATATAATCCCAAATATTATAGACATTGATTATTTATAATTTATTATTTACTTATATCTGATGATGCGCTTAGCTATAGCGCGAAACATCCTTAATAAACTATGGCACTCTCCTTGGTGTTTGTCTTCCTTTTCATCTTTAAATTGAGGTTCCCTAGGAACAAATTAATCACACACACACACACACACACACACACACACATTAATATTATATATATATATTATGATATATATAATATATATATATATATATATATATATATATATATATATTTATATATATATATATATATATATATATATATATATATATATATATATTCTTTATCTGATTTATATTTCGAAATTAATTTTATTACGGTATTTATAAATTAAGAGAATAGTAATATTGTATTATTTTTTTTATATATATTATTTTAAAATAATTATGAAATATAAATATTAATTGTTTAAATAAAAATATTCATCGCAGAAGCACGTACACAACCACATGAAAGATTTGAACGAAGGAAATGTTAGAGATTATATTGATGCTTACTTAATTGAAATGGAGAAACAAAAAAATGATCCAGACTCCACAATGTCAAGTAAGTATAATATTTTATTTTATGTGTAAATTTTTCTTTGATAGTATTCAAAAGTAAATTTCTTTTACCTTGCTTACTTTACAAGCTTAAAAGTAAAGAGATGTTGTAGTCACATTCATTTCCAGAATTAGCTTGTTAAATTTTTTATATACTTGTGACGTCACAAGATTATAAAGCAAGAGAATTCCACTAGAATCGAAATATTTTGTCTCCTATTAGTGGAAGACCTCTTGTTTTGCCTGTCTGATCTGTTTGAAGGAGGAGCAGACACCACAACACTAACTCTTCATTGGGCCATTCTTTATCTAGCCAAAAACAAAAATGTACAAAAAATCTAAAGAGAGTTGATGAGGTCCTTCCAAATGGAACACAGTTCGAGATGAAGCAAAACAAGGTTAGTGTACTTATCACAGATATTATTTTCATTCTGTTCAATTCTTCTTTATTCAAGTTACGATTCAGAATCATTGTAATCACCTATGGTATCTATAAAATCCCTTACAAATTATAATAAATTTTATTTATTTCCTTATTTAAAAGAATATTAAAATTTCATTAAAGAACTTTAAGGTTTTAAATTTTTATTTAAATTAACTACTTCGCAATATGAATAAAAAAACAACACCAGAATTTTCAAATGAGTTTTGTGAAAAAATAAAGATATAACCAATGCAATATTCGCTAAACTTTTAATATACGTTTGGTAGATCATATATATATATATATATATATATATATATATATATATATATATATATATATATATATATATATATATATATATATATATATATATATATATATATATATATAGTATATATATAATAATTCGAGCTAAGAAACTAAGCTTAGACAATAGGACATTAATAAAATGGAATAACATTAGTTTCTTCTTTAAATATCTATGAGATTATTAATTCTGACGCTGGGCGAATCCACAGTTTATTTTATTTTATTAACTGGATATTAATGGAATTTACTA
>JABUQX010078719.1:15000-19038 GCA_015478945.1 Trachelipus rathkii
ATATTGCAGGACCGCTCGCTAACGAAGGTCGAGGAAAGCGAAGATGGAATTAAAAACCCCAGCAAATGGCCAATAAGAAGGGTTGTGACGGACGCGCTCTATTATAGGTGTCAAGGCAGACGAAGTAGAAACCTGAAGATGGAAGGACAGTGAGCACATGAGCTGCTCCCTCCGCAAGGATAGGGGCATCACCCTGGTCTCTACCTCCAGACTTTCCCTCGGAGAGGAACGGAATACACCTGTGGCAATTTTCAGACATTCAGTCTGAATGGGGTCAAGAAGGCGGAGGTAGGACTGGAAGGTCTGCCCATATATAGCACAACCATAGTCCAGTTTAGCCCGCACCAGCATGATGTAAAGGTAGAGCATGGTTTTTCTGTCCGCACCCCAAGTATATATATATATATATATATATATAAGTATATATATATATATATATATATATATATATATATATATATATATATATATATATATATATATATATATATATATATATATATATATATATATATATATATTCTTTTTATCTGATTTATATTTCGAAATTAATTTTATTACGGTATTTATAAATTAGGAGAATAATAGTTAATATTACATTGTTATTTTATAATATATTAAAATAATTGTGAAATATCAATATTAAATGTTTAAATGAAAATGTTCTTCGTAGAAGCACGTACACAACCACGTGAAAGATTTGAACGAAGGAAATGTTAGAGATTATATTGATGCTTACTTAATTGAAATGGAGAAACAAAAAAATGACCCAGACTCCACAATGTCAAGTAAGAATAATATTTTATTTTATGTGTAAATTTTTCTTTGATAGTATTCAAAAGTAAATTTCTTTTACCTTGGTTACTTTACAAGCTTAAAAGTAAGGAGATTTGTAGTCACATTCATTTCCAGAATATGCTAATTGAATTATTTAATGTATAAATTTAACTGTGACGTCACAGGATTATAATGCTAGATATTACTGTTAGAATCGAATTTTTTTTTCTCCCATCAGTGGAAGACCTCTTGTTTTGCCTGTCTGATCTGTTTGAAGCAGGGGCAGACACCACAACACTAACTCTTCATTGGGCCATTCATTACCTAGCCAAAAACAAAAATGTCCAAATAAATCTACAAAGAGAGATTGATGAGGTCCTTCCAAATGGAACACAGTTCGAGATGAAAGACAAAACAAGGTTAGTGATGCCCATCACATATATTGTTTTAATCTGTTCAATCTTCCTTAAATACAGTTACGAATCAGAATCAATTGCAATCACCTATGGTATCTATAAAATCCCTTACATCGTATAATAAATTTTATTTAATTCCTTATTTAAAGAATATAAAATTTCATTAAGTATTTCAAAGGTTTTTAAATTTTTATTTAAATTAACTACTTCGCAATATGAAATAAAAAACAACACCAACCTTTTTATTCTGAGTTTTGTGCAAAAAATAAAGATATAACCAATGCAATATTCGCTAAACTTTTAATATACGTTTGGTAGATCATATATATATATATATATATATATATATATATATAAGTATATATATATAATATATATATATAAAAAAAATATATATATCTTTATAAATTTATGATATATTTAAATAAAATATATATATATATATATATATATATATATATATATATATATATATATATATATATATATATATCGAGCTAGAAACTAGCTTAGACAATAGGACATTAATAAAATGGAATAATTAGTTTTCTTCTTTATTAATGTGGTATGAGATTATTAATTCTGACGCTGGGCGAATCCACAGTTTATTTTATTTTATTAACTGGATATTAATGGAATTTAC
Source organism: Trachelipus rathkii (assembly GCA_015478945.1). Classification (NCBI taxonomy): domain Eukaryota; kingdom Metazoa; phylum Arthropoda; class Malacostraca; order Isopoda; family Trachelipodidae; genus Trachelipus; species Trachelipus rathkii. Next base: position 16,837 of record JABUQX010078719.1, read on the forward strand.
TATTTTGTTTCACAGAATTGTCAATGTTATAATTTAACACAATTGATTGTAATTTTTAAATAGGTAAAAGCCTGAGCGAGCAGCTCATAACTTTCCACCTTTAGAAGTTCGTTTCTCTTGGAAGATTCCCTACACAATCTTAAAAGCAACCCACTTGGGGGGTTGAAAAGGGACGCTACCTCGGCGTCCTTATGCCTCATTGGTTGACTTTAAAGTTTGAATAAGCATGACAATATTATGTTTACATGTACATTTGATAGTAACTGTCATTTGAGCGTTACAAATGGTGACCCTAAATGATGGAATATTCTTATTTAAGGAATTATGAATCTTAATAACTCTAGTAGCAATAAATTTTAAAGTGTTGTAATTTTTTTTTTTTTTTTTTTTTTTTGCAATTTCCGCAGATTTTTTTCATATTTTAAAAATTCCCACATTCATCAAACTTTAGAAAACCAAATGAATTCCTTCCTCTTTTCTTAACAACTTAAACTCCTTATTTTAAACAGGTATGAGCGAAATTTTCTTTTTCTCAGCACAGGCAACCTTGGTACTTGGTTTTTTTCCTTCGTAGATCTGGGCGTGACTACAATCAAGTTCGATGTCATACTTCTGATGAAACAATAATTTGCACCATCAAATTAAAGGAAGGATATAAACTTATTTTCCATTCACAACAAAAAATAATGTCAAATTCTTTTTAACTCTCCTACGTCACTTTACAGTTTTATACTTTTTTTGTATAAATTTAAATTGTATTTTCCTATAATATCATCCCTTTAAACAAAGTAAAATATTTTCTCTTGTTGTTCGTACATCACAAAATTGAGTTGCCTTTTTCGTTTCTGTACACAAAACTTACTTAGCAAATCCTTCATGTAACCCAGGGGTCGCCAAACTTTTTATCCCGTCGACCCTGTCATAGGAGATTTGCCTTTTATCGACCCCTAGTATTTAACACAATAAGGAGACCTATATAATAACCCAATGAAAGAATTTATTTTCCCATATCTTATAAAAGCTACTTAATAACATTGACAGAAAAAGTCATTATTTTCCTCTGTTTATATAATCTTAAAAAAATGATAGCAAAATTATGATTTATTGTAATTTGCCTAGTTCTCAAACCGTACGTATCATAATGCGTGAGATGCACAAACATCTTTAAAAATATAACGTAAATCATATCTAATGAAAAAAATCCTGATTGTCATCTTGCGACTACTACTGAATACCTTAAAAATATGCACATACCTTTTATTAAAATAGTTGATATTAATGGGATGATGTCTGAAGAGAAGCAGTAAGATTATTGATATTCGGGTGAAAATTGATATATGAAGTATATATATATACATATGGTTATATGAGCATACAGCATGTATATGTAGTGCGGTATATATATATATATATATATATATATATATGGTTAAGTTATGTTGTTATGCGTTATATATATATATATACGTTGCTGGTTATATATATATATATATATATAAATATATATATATATATATATATATATATATATATATATATATGTATATATATATATATGTATATATATATATATATATATTATATAAAGAGTTATATATATGTAAATATATATATATATATATATATAAGTATATATATATATATATATTATATATATATATATATATATATATATATATATATATATATATATTTAGACAATATATCGAATACTGTTGGAATATTCTACATTTCTTCCTAGACAGTTTAATTGATTCTCTGTGGTATTTATCGACTCCCTCTCGACCCTCGAGTAGGTATCGACCCCATAAAACTTATCGACTCCAGGGGTCGGTATCGACCACTTTGGCGAACCCTGTAAGCAATGAAGGTTGCATTGACCCTATTCGTCTGATCACTTTACAGGTAGATTACTTCGACATGGAAAGTCAACTCCACAAAGTTCTGTTATCACCTAAAAGAAAATGAGTCCTTTGTTGGTTTGTTGTGACGTCATAAGTTAATCGGGTATTTCTCAACAAACAAAAATTGAAATGTCACAAGACTTCCAAGGGATAGATAGCCTGTGACTCATGGCGTCATGAATATTTGTTTATAAATTCGTTGCATTTTAATCAACGCCTGTATAATTCAGATCAGAATTCGTTCATGTATACCTTAACTTTAAATAAGTAACATGCCATACATAACAAGAATTTTATA
>JABUQX010078720.1:5000-10000 GCA_015478945.1 Trachelipus rathkii
GATAGATAGATAGATAGATAGATAGATAGATAGATAGATAGATAGATAGATAGATAGATAGATCTTTCCATAGGAAAATCTAGGAAAATAATGTTTGATACTTTTTAAAAGTTTAAACACCTTTCGACCTCTTCACTTTCAAATTTCTATCTTTTATATCATAGGTTCTGAGTTATTAACAGTTAAATATGATATTTCGTGATTTAAGAGTGTCCGATCCTGGGGTCAGGGGTTTTGATCTTTATCTTTATAACTGTATAAGATATAGAAAATTAGAATGCATATTCGAATTATTTGGCCTCACCTCAAATTGTAATAGTATAAGAAACTAACCTCTAAAACTTGGTAACACGACCAAGCTTCTTGAAATAGTACATCTTAACCTCAACCATAACCATATATATATATATATATAATATTTTTTTATATAGTTAAATTGTAATATATAATATATATATATATATTTTATATATATATATATATATATATATATATATATATATATATATATATATATATATATATATATATATATATATATGTTTTTTTGATAGTAAGATAGCTGTTTTATATAGGTAATCAATTTTTAATTCTTTTTATGAATAGTTTCATGAAGTTGTGACAATATATATAATATATATATTATATATAATTATATAATAATAATATATATAATATATAATATATTATTTATATATATAATATATATATATATATAGTATATTATATATAATATTATATATATAATATATTTATAATATATATATATATATATATATATATATATATTATATATATATTATAATATATATATTATATATTATATATATATATATATATTAATAGATATATATATATAATATATATATATTATATATAATATATATATATATATATATATATATATATATATATAATATATATATATACATACAATATATAATATATATATATATATTATAATATATATATATATATATATATAAACTATATATATATATATATATATATATAATAATTATATATATATATTATATATATATATGTATTATTATATATATATATATATATATATAATATATTATATAAAATATTATAAATATATATATATATATAGTATATATATATATAATAATATATATATATATATATATATATATATATATATATATATATATATATATATATATATATATATATATATATATATATAAACTTTTTCTTTTCATGTTTTGTTGAAAACGTAACTAATATTGAAATGTACCTATATGAACCCTTACTTTAAATTTCGTTATTAGACTACAGTATATACATATGAATTTGGAAAGTTTTTTATATTTAATATTTAATATATTTAATATATTTAATGATTCAAAACCTGAAATGAAGTAATGAGATTAAAATTAAATGGAAGGCTGAGTGAAATTAGAATCCCATTGCTAATTAAAATCAATTATATGTTTCTGACATAAAAACTATTAGTGTAAAATATATTACTTCTAAGGCATTTAGCCTTATTAACTCTTTTATGAAAAATAATCCCTTATTGAATTTAAGGAATTATTTCAGATTGAAACCCATTATCTTGCTCGACATTATGGATATCATTTCTTTGTGTATCTTCTGACTCACTTGCATCACATTAATGTTTATTAATATCATTTCGGTCCACTCAACCGATGTGGTAAAAATATAGTACCAATACTTATAAAATGGTTGTGTTATCTCTTTATTAAAATTTGTGGCTCCAAATGGAGCCTTTATAGTTAGTTAGAGATGCTTATTTACTTGGATGAAGTGTATTTAGTGACGGCTTTGGTTCCCTCGGAGACAGCGTGTTTTGCCAATTCTCCAGGAAGCAAGAGCCTCACAGCAGTTTGAATTTCCCGGGAAGTGATGGTCGATCTCTTATTGTAGTGAGCTAAACGGGAAGCCTCGGCAGCAATTCTTTCGAAAATATCATTAACGAAAGAATTCATGATGGACATAGCCTTTGAAGAGACTCCTGTATCAGGGTGAACCTGCTTCAACACTTTGTAGATGTAAATGCTGTAACTCTCCTTCCTCCTCTTCTTTTTCTTCTTGTCTCCTTTAGAGATAGATTTCTGGGCTTTGCCAGCCTTTTTGGCGGCCTTGCTGGAAGTCTTGGGAGCCATAGTGCGTGCAATTCCTCGCTTTAATAACAAGAAATGAAATAGCATTTCGAGTAGAGTTGACTTTATATATAAATTGAACAAACTTTAAGTAGCAAATTTTAAACTCGAAAAGGTTTTTCAAACATTTTTTATCATATGTACGCGATTTTTAATTTGTTTTGTTTTTGCATAATGAAATCAATATAAATTTCGATCAACCTTTACGGTAGTCATTTTAAATGAAATAATAAACATCAGCTCAAACAAACCTCGATCTTTCTTTTATATGTTCTAAAACTAACATTTTTAATGGAATAAACGTGTTTGAATTTTCTTATAAAAGTTCCAACTAGGTAAATTTAAGACATCAATTTTCAAATAGTCCTTATATCTACTATACACACGATAAAAATAATACGTATATAAAAGGGTGGGGAAGTACTTTTCCGGTGCGGGGACTTGTATATAAATACGAGACTTGTCAAGGCTTTATACATTTCGTTTTTGCTTTTACGTACGAAGAGTTAATATTCAATCATGACTGGTCGTGGCAAGGGAGGTAAAGGACTTGGAAAAGGAGGCGCCAAGCGTCACAGAAAAGTTCTTCGTGATAACATCCAGGGTATCACCAAACCAGCTATTCGTCGTCTCGCTCGCCGAGGTGGCGTCAAGCGTATTTCTGGCTTGATTTACGAAGAAACTCGTGGTGTACTTAAAGTTTTCCTTGAAAATGTCATCAGGGATGCAGTTACCTACACTGAACATGCTAAGAGGAAGACTGTTACAGCTATGGATGTTGTTTATGCTCTTAAACGACAAGGAAGAACTCTATACGGATTTGGGGGTTAATTATCCTCAATAACTACTATGACCAAAGGACCTTTTTAGGTCCACAAAACTTTACTAAAGAGATAATGAATTAATGCCAAAAATTTCTATTAATTAATCAGTATTTTGGACTTATATATATATAAAATATATATCAGGTATATAATACAACTGGTATGGAGATAATTATATATATATATATATATATATATATATATATATATATATATATATATATATATATAATATAATAATAATAATAATAATAATAATAAAAAATTTTCACTGCCTGAAATACAATTCTATGCCTTGCAACTTACTATAATTAATTAAAAAGGCTCAGAATTTTTATTTCTCTTCTCTTTACTCTTTCTTGTATTCGATAAGGACTTATTAGGTAACAAATACGTATAAACTAAGAAAGGAGTGAAAATGAACTTGAGCTTAACTTCAAGGCAGAGTCAATAATTAATCCTTGCAATATACTAAGTCAACTGTATAATAGATAAGTCTTATAAACAAACACCGCAATAATCCAAAGTTTGGGTGTGCGAGTTATAAGATTATTCATCTATTATTATACTACTTCGCTAACTTTACATAATTATTACCTTCTGCTTTCAATCGTTTTTGCAGCTATAGAATAAAATCCTAACGCACGATTATCTTCTTTCAACAATTAAAATAGACATTTATAGAAATAATAACACATTTTTACTTATGTTTAGTCTAATTATCTCTTTAGTAATATTTTGTGGCCCTAAAAAGGGCCTTTATTTGAAGCAGATCGATTTCACTTTTTAAGCTCTCTCGCCACGAATTCTTCGGGCTAATTGAATGTCCTTTGGCATTATAGTAACTCGCTTCGCGTGAATGGCGCACAAGTTGGTGTCTTCGAAGAGACCAACGAGGTAAGCCTCGGAAGCCTCCTGAAGAGCCATTACAGCCGAAGACTGGAACCTAAGATCGGTCTTGAAATCTTGAGCAATTTCTCGAACCAAACGTTGGAAAGGCAATTTGCGGATCAACAATTCGGTACTCTTCTGGTAACGACGGATTTCACGAAGAGCTACGGTACCGGGACGATACCTATGAGGTTTCTTCACTCCACCAGTCGCTGGCGCAGACTTGCGAGCAGCCTTCGTCGCCAACTGTTTGCGAGGAGCTTTCCCTCCGGTAGACTTTCTTGCCGTTTGCTTTGTACGAGCCATAGTTTCTTAATTAAGCAAAGTTTCATATAAGCTTTTCCTCTAAAAAGAGACTTCTATTTATACTTCCATGCCTAGCACCAGTACAACAAAATTTTACTATCAATCTTTCATCATTTTATCATTTCATTGTTTTCAAAAGAATAATATAAAATTAACATTACAAATTGAAAAAATAAGTTTTTTAATTAAATAATATGGTAACCGTTGAAAATTTGGAAAATATTTTTAAAGACAATTTGTAATATTGCAAATTTGAAAAGTAATTAATTTAACTAAATAAAAAATGGTAAACAGTAAAATTTTACACCCAAAGTTCAAATCAAATCACTTATATTTTAACTCTACTTAAAATCATATTTTAATTAAAGCAAATATATGGGGAAACAACATAATTTCAAATAGCTCTTTTAATTTAAACAAAAATTTGTGAAATTATCTTTCCAATTAAATTAATAGGTTTACAATATAAAATTTTAATCAAAATACTTCCTTTCTATTTATCTCCGGATCACTCTTTCCAATTTTTTACATTTAAATTTACACAAGTTCGAATATTTTCCTATAAAATGTTTTATGTATTTTTACTCTAAATTTTATTTTTCATCGTTTATCTACGTTACAAAGTTAAAAATGTCTGGTCGCGGAAAGGGAGGTAAAGTGAAGGCTAAGTCTAAGACTCGCTCTAGTCGTGCAGGTCTTCAGTTCCCAGTTGGACGTATTCATCGTCTTTTGAGAAAAGGAAACTACGCTGAGCGTGTTGGAGCCGGAGCTCCAGTATACCTTGCTGCTGTAATGGAGTATTTGGCGGCCGAAGTTCTTGAATTGG
>JABUQX010078721.1:0-10000 GCA_015478945.1 Trachelipus rathkii
ATATATATATATATATATATATATATATATATATATAGAGATATATATATATATATATATATATATATATAATTGTAATATATATATATATATATATATATATATATATATATATATATATATATATATATATATATATATATATATATATATATATATATATATATATTCTGTAATAAGTTGCATAAATAGCACTTATAAATTAGATTCTTTTTCGTATTATAGCAAAATTTATAATACTTTTTTTTATAAAACCCAATAAAAACAATAAATTAACATTAAATATACATATCTAGTGGTTTACATTAGGTAAAACATTTTATTTTATCACAAACAGTAGAAAGAAATATTAATAAAAAAATAATAGTTTCCCCTCAAAAATTTATGAATTGGCAACTCGTTTACTGACGGCACCTATTCATGCCACTTGGAAAAATATGATTTGTAAAGAAATAAAATAATTAAATAGCCTAATTATGTTATAAATACGTTCTAGGATAGTTAATTTACTAAATCAATCAAATAAATTTCTAGGTACACACCTTTATATTAAATAATTCTAAAACTCGTACAGCCAATTTTCACAGAACCGAAATTTTCGACATCTGAATCAAAATGTAAATATTAAAACTATCACATGTAAGTTAGATGCCATATACCTCCACAAAATAAATCTTAATGCGTAACATGAGAGTACCATGAGCTTAAAACCTAAAATTTTTACTCATGAAAAATTTTATAGCTATTTTAAGTTGCTTTACATGAGAGTACCATCAGTCAAAAAAGGGTTAAAAAATAAGATAAATATAAAAATAAATAATAAAATTTTTTTAATATATATATATATATATATATATATATATATATATATATATATATATAAAAAGAGTATATATATATATATATATATATATATATATATATATATATATATATATATATATATATATATTTATAAATAAAAAAAATATAAATAATAAAATTTAAAAAATAAATATAAATAAATAAAAATAACAATAAACATATATGGTTCTGTTAGGGTTTACTGGTGTTAAAACTTTGTTATGTTAGCATTTATTCGTAATTCAATTTGTTAATTAGGTTATGATATAATAAATATCACTATGTTAATATTAAATTAACAGTGGTATGCCGTAGTTGTGATAGAACATGTGAGATTGATAAGTTTGGCAGCTGCGTATCTGACTGAGATAATTTGACAACCCTGTATAGATTAGCATTTATTCATTGATTAGTATGATAGATAGGTTATGTCATGATAAATTTTTGTTAGGTTTTCTTAAAAATTACTATGCTAATGTTATAAAACATAAAGACATTAGCAAAAACATAAAATGTTTTTAATAAATTTGTTATGTTGATCCTGTGACAAACAAGAATCAAGTGTATAGCTTAATGTTTCGAAACGAGCAACCAAACAATCATAGGTATTGCGTAATGTTTCGAAAAGTGGGAGGAGTTTGAACAATTTCTCGACTTGTATCTGATAACTCTAGTGAAACAGGAACCACATCAGCTTCGTACCTGTTCGTTCTGTATGCATTGTTAGTTACTTTACTGTTGTTAAGTAGTTTATTCGAGCGTAAGGTATGTTAGGTTTTGTCATTGTGTCGTTATATTTTAGTCCAGAATATGATGTTGTGTATTTTTCTATTGATGTTAAATCTTTTAAATACGTCAGCATATGTATTCTGTCCGCATGATAACAGATTAAGTTATAGTAATTTCTACTGTTGAATGTTACTTATTAATGCAAAATAACAGTGATATGTTAGAGATATGTTTGAAAACATGTGAATAGGATACGTTCTGTAATCATTTGTTAGTTTCATTTACTGTTGAAATATATGAAACTGGTTACGTTAATCATTATCGTATTTAAGATGTGCTGGTTATGTGGCTGTAGAGTCGAGTTTTCAGTTGAGTTATATGTTAGTTTTTATTGATGGGAAAACTCTCGTTATAGCACATACTAGTTGGTTAGTATATAATTAGTCAGATTATGATAAAATTTTTGTTAAATATTACTATTATAATGTAAATAACGGCATATGTTAGAGATATGTTTGAAAGTGTGAATGAAAAGTACGGTCTGTAAGGCAACGTCAGTTACTTTCCCGTTGTTAAGTATGGTACTTGTTAATGTTGACTGTTATTCGTGTTTACAAAGGCGTTAAGTTTGATGTTATACATTATATTCTTTATGACTAGTTGTTATGTTAGTTTTATTGATGCGGAAACTTTGTTATGTCAACATATATTTGAGGGCGAAAGGAAAAGAACATATTTTATGTGCTATGTTTATACAAAAAGGATACTCGAAATATGACTTGAATCAATAGATCAACAGATCAATACCTCAATAGATCAGGGTTGGGACGGGGAGGGGGAGGGATGGGAGGCTTGATTTACTGATTCGCTGATTTACTGCTTTAGGGTATGTAAATGCAAATTTTTTAAGAAATAAAATTAAAAATAATAAAATTTTTTTAAAAAAAAAGTTTTAAAGAAATGAAATTAAAAATAAATAAAAGTTTTTTAAAAACAAAAAGTTTTAAAGAAGTGAAATTAAAAATAAATAAAAAAAAAATTTAATAAATAAATAAAATTACAATAAGAATGTACTTTGAAAACAAAGTTTCAGAAATATGAATTAAAATAATAAAATAAAGAATAACAAACATAGCGCAATACTGATTTGTTAAATGAATATTTACCGTGTCAGCTTCTTACGTCGTTCTGTATACCTTGTTAGTTTTCAATTTACTGTTGTTAAGTATGGAACTTGTTATTGTTAGTAAAGCTATCTGAACGTAAGGTAAGGCTAGGTTTTATCATTGTAATATTATATTCGTAGTTCAGTTGATACTATGTTTGCTTTATTGATGGAAACTTTGCACATGTTAGCATATATTCATTGATCAGCATTGACAATTAGACAAGGTTATGATAAATTTGTTAAATATTACTATGTTATTGTAAAATATCCATGATATGTTAGAAAAGTTTGAGAAGTAACTTTATGCAATGGAAAGAAGTTACTTACTGTTAAGTTAAGTCTGAACTTTGTAATAACGTTAACAGTTTTTATTCATGTTTACAAAAATAGGGCTTGTTGTGATTATATTCTTTAGTTCTCAGGATGATCATGCCTTTATTAATGAAAACCTTTGTTATGTTAGCCTATGTTAATCTAGTACAGGATAATTAGACATTTTGGTTATGATAAATTTTTTTGTTAAATATTACCATGTTAATCAAAATTAACATTGCTATGTTATTGTTACTAAAGTATGCATAAGTTACGTTTTTTGTATGCTATGTTAGTTACTTTACTGTTGTTAATTAAGGGGAGGTTGTATTTGAAATCACGTTTTCTCCTAATCTTAATGAAAATATTAATTTTTTGATGAGTAACCTTTATATATTTAATCTGATATTTTCAAAGAAATCTATCATGGTTTGAAATTTCGGGAATCCCAAGTTCTGGAATTTCATTTATTTCACTAAGAAGCACATAAAAGTCTTCATTTTCAAGATATTTCATAAAATCAAAAAATCATTTCACGAAAGTACTTGAATATAATGTAGTAAAAAAGATATAATCATTTATTTTTGATATTAAAAATAAAAAAAAGGTTTTATAATTTGTTCAATTTTTTTTCAAAATTTTGAATTTTTTTCAAGGTCATCACTTCAAACCTATGACTAAATGACCTGATAACTTTTAATAAAGTTTGTGAACACTTCTAGGGTTAATATGGAAGGTTTCTGAGAAGTTTTATCATTATAGGGAGAAAACTTTTTTTAATGATTTTTTATCTCAGTTGATATGGGGAAAAAATTAATTTTGAGAAAAACGCAAAAACAAAAACTTGAAATTTATTCTTTTAAGAAAGTTAACTTTATATATATATATATATATATATATATATATATATATATATATATATATATATATATATATATATATATATATATATATATATATATATATATATATATATATATATATATATATATATATATATATATATATATATATATATATATATATATATATATATATATATATATATATATTTAAAAATATATATATATATACATATATATATATATATATATATATATATATATATATATATATATATATATATATATAGTGAGTATATATATATATATATATATATATATATATATATATATATATATATATATATATATATATATATATATATATATATATATATATTTATATAGTTCTAGGAGTGAAAAATCTTTTTGTGGATGATGAGAAAAATATTTGTTATATACCCTAAAGCAAAATAATACTTCAGCCCTACCCTGCCCGGCTCATTCCAGCCTGGATCCGGCTCTGTCGTCCCGGCTCCAGCTAAATTCAAAAATGCTTAGCTCAAACTTTCTGCAAAATTATTTTCAAATGCCAAAAAATTTTTAAAAATATACTTTGATTCCGGCTTTGGCTCCAGCTCCGGCCCCGGCTCCTGCTCCAGCTCCGGCTCCGGCTCCGGCTCAATTTCAAAAAAATTTATCTTCGACTTCAGGCAGATTAACTTTTACTTCCCAAATTTTTTTTTTAAATAATTTATTGATAAAAATGTATACTTTTTCTCCGGCTCCGACTCCGGCTCTGACTCTGGCTCCGGATCCAATTTAAAATTGTTCAGCTGCGACGTCGGGCAGACCACATTTCACTTGAAAAAAAATTTATTGATAAAAATGTATACTTTGGCTCCGGCTCCGGCTCCGGATCAGTTTCAAAATTGTTCAGCTGCGACCTCAGGCACAACACTTTTCAATTGCAAAAAAAATTTAGTGATAAAAATGTATAATTCGGATCCGGCTACAACTCCGGCTCCGGCTCCGGCTCCGGCTCCGGCTCCGGCTCCGATTCCATCTACGGCTCTGAGTCCGGGTACTTACTACGGCTCCATTTCAAAATTGTTCTGTTCCGACATTGGCCAGAATTATTTTCACTTGCAAACCAATTCCTGAAAAAAAAAATTTATACATCTGCTCCGGCTCCGGCTCCGGCTCATATTCCATTTATATGACTGAAAAAGATCCCTGAGTGAACCTCAGTTCTTGTTTTCGTGAAGTAAAATTTACATTTTCTATAAAAAAAAATAAAACATTGTTGATCCTGGAAAGTTGAATTATAATTTCGAACTTGAAAATGAAATTTTTTAGTTTGACACCTCTCTAAAAAAAATTCTCTATCTAAAAAAACTATTTAGAAATTCCAAACAAAAACCACACCATGATGTAGAGGAGAGATTTTTCTATTAATTAGAATAATAATAAAAATAAGTGAAATTTTTTGTTTTTACTCAAAAAGGTTAGGGTTTGCCATATACAGGCCCCCTTTAATGACCAAATTAAGCCGATGGCTTACCCAGTGAAAATATAATCCTTTTTTTTATATTTTCCCGCAGTTTCTTTTGAACTCCATGTTCTTTCCCTGCAATGCTGCTCAGCCATCGTACCCTTGACCAACGCATAGACACGGATCCAAACCTTTTTTTTCTAAAAACAAATCAATCGTTTTGGCAATGGTTTTACCATTTATTCCTTCAAGAACTTCAAACCCCAGAAATTCTTTTCGAACAGTCATTTTTCCAAGATCGAAAAACCTTAATCCTCTAGATAATTGTTTATTGCCTTACAAATCCTCAGTTTCATCGGCCAATATGGAGTAGACACCAAATTTTTTTGCATAAGCGACAATCATGTTTTTTAATGATAATTCCATAAAAAATTGATAAGTTCATTTTGAATCATCGGAGATGTCCAGACTCATTCTTCTTTCCTTGAATATGCTCTTTCAATTCCACATCATCACTTTCTATTCGAAGTTTAATTAAACAAAAAATTACCTCATGCAGGCCAAAAAGGTACCTCTTAAAGGTAAGTAATGGGTTCCACAGAAAATTATGGTCCTCAACATTGCTGCAATATTTCTTTTAATTTCTGCAATTGTTTTTTGATGTGCTGTCTGCAACTGAACATCAACGGGTACGCCTTCCGTGATTGATTGGCAGCCGCCAAACTGCGAGTTCTATCGGAGAATACTGCCAGATGATGGTAGCTGTATAAAAGCACACAGCTAGTTGACTTCAAGCCATTATGAAAACGAAAACACATTAAAACTCTTTAGAAAAATTGTAAGTTTAAATACGTTAATAATTAGTAATAACTACTTCATTATCTATTAATTGATGCATCTTTTTCAGTTTTTCTACTAATAAACCCTTAAAAACTTCGTCTGGCAAATATATAAGGTTAATTTTTTTATTTCGTCAAGATTTAGGAGGCAAGTGCACCCCCTGCCCCCCTGCACCCCTGCCCCCTGTATAGGCCCATGTATATATATATATATATATATATATATATATATATATATATATATATATATATATATATAGATATATATATATATATATATATATATATATATATATGTGTGTGTGTGTGTGTGTGTGTGTGTGTGTGTGTGTGTGTGTGTGTGTGTGTGTGTGTGTGTGTGTGTGTGTGTGTGTGTGTGTGTGTGTGTGTGTGTGTGTGTGTTGAAAATTTCATTTTGAAAGAAACGGAAGTAAAATTGCGTAAAATATTTTAAAGGTGATTCCTATTTCTTTATATTTGTTTATTTTTTATTTTATTTTAGAATTTTTTTTTAGCATTTTTTATTTTTTCGACCTCGGACAAGAAATACGTGAAGAAATTCATTTCACCTTTGATATAATAATAATAATAATAATAATAATAATAATAATAATAATAATAATAATAATAATAATAATAATAATAATAATAATAATAATAATAATAATAATAATAATAATAATAATAATAATACTATAATAATAATAATAATAATAATAATAATAATAATAATAATAATAAAAATAATAATAATAATAATAATAATAATAATAATAATAATAATAATAATAATGATAATAATAATAATAATAATAATAATAATAATAATAATAATAATAATAATAATAATAATAATAATACTAATAATAATAATAATAATAATAATAATAATAATAATAATAATAATAATAATAAAAATAATAATAATAATAATAATAAAAATAATAATAATAATAATAATAATAATAATAATAATAATAATAATAATAATAATAATAATAATAATAATAATAATAATAATAATAATAATAATAATAATAATAATAATAATAATAATAATAATAATAAAAAATAATAATAATAATAATAATAATAATAATAATAATAATAATAATAATAATAATAATAATAATAATAATAATAATAATAATAATAATACACACATTAATAATAATAATAATACATTAATATTAATAATAATAAAATAATTATGATAATAATAATAATAATAATAATAATAATAATAATAATAATAATAATAATAATAATAATAATAATAATAATAATAATAATAATAATAATAATACACACAATAAGATAATAATACTAATAATAATAATAATAATAATAAAAATAATAATAATAATAATAAAATAATAATAATAATAATAATAATAATAATAATAATAATAATAATAATAATAATAATAATAATAATAATAATAATAATAATGATAATAATAACAGTAATAATAAAAAAGGAGTGAAACGATATAGCTTGGCAAGTGTTGAATGAATTATAACATTACTGCTTGAATTCACAGCATTCGTAAAACTAACTAAACAAAATTAAATAAGTAGTCAACATACTTGCAATTTTAGGTTTAGGCTCATTTGACTAACTATATTGCAAATATATATATATATATATATATATATATATATATATATATATATATATATATATATATATATATATATATATATATATATATATATATATATATATTTTTTATAGTTGTTACCACCACTCACGCCCTATTCAGGGAGGGGGTGTTACACGCCAAAATTGCATCCGCTAGCGCAAATTACGCAGATGAGCACAGACGCAGGCTTTAAAGTGAGGGAGATTAAATCCAGCAGGAAACACAGAAGATGGAAGAGAGTTCCACAGAACAGAGGTGGCAGGAAAAAGGAAGCACCGCAGCGAACTAGCCTGGAGTTACCAATATCTACACACAAAACTCGTGAGCAGACACAGCACCCCTTGTGCTACGAGGGCGACGTAAAGGTGGTGGTACGCGAGAGGTAAGTTCCCTCGAACACCTGCCGCTACGATACCTATAGAAAAGAGATAAAGCACCAACATCTCGCCGCAAAGATAGAGGGTCAAGTGAAGTGGAAAGTACAAACAGGTTTATAGCCTTTTGGCTTGGACTTGACCCGATCCAAAAGACGGGTGAAACTGTATCCCCAGATATGAGAACAAACAGATCTACGCATGATAATCCTTATATAAACTGTATTAACTAAGAAGAGGAAAATGGTCTCGCAGTCTGAACAAACCCCAGCTTTCTGAGGCTGCCCTAGTAAACCGTTGTGATGTGAGGTTTCCAAGACATTTTTTTGTTTATGTTGAGGTCAAGGATGTTTATATTGTCAACAGGAGAGACGAGAGAACCGTCGAAAGAGATAGGAAAGTTAGAAGGTGTTTTAGAGAGGGAGATTTGTAGAAGTTGGGTTTTTAAAGAATTGAATTTCCCAAGGTTGAGACGACCCCAATTTGAAAGTCAAGAGTCGCGAGAGAATAGAATGGAAAGATCTCTACTCAAAGTACCTGTAGAAGTAAAAGAGGGAGCAGAATTGAAAATGTGAGTTGAAGAATGAAGGGTCGAGTCATCGGCATATGAGTGGATAGAGTTAGATGTGCAGGTGAGAAGATCATTAATGAAAAGTAGGAATAAAGTAGGAGATAAGACAGAACCCTGAGGAACACCACTATTGACAGAAAAAGAATAAGAAAGTCGCTCCATCAACCACAGCCGATATTGGGCGATTTGAAAGAAAGCTAGATATAAGTAAGCAAAGAGAAGGAGGAAACCCAAAGGAGGGGAGCTTGGAGAGCAGTGACGCGTGCCATACCCGGTCAAATGCTTTTGATATGTCAAGCGCCACCACGCAAGTCTCCCCGTAGTTCCTAAGAGCGGAAAACCATAAATCGGTTAAATAGGAAAGTATATCGCCAGTAGACCTTGAACGCCGAAAGCCGTACTGGCGATCGGAAAGAAGGAAATGAGATTCCAGATGGTCTAAGAAGTGAGAGTTGAGAAGGGTTTCAAAGATCTTAGACAGAATACAAGTGAGAGCTATAGGGCGATAGTTAGAAGGATCAGAGCGGCTCCTTTTTCGGAATAGGTTGGACATGTGCGTGCTTCCAACACTGAGGGAAAGTGCTAGTATTGAGACATAGAGAATATAGTTGAACGAGGGGCGTCAGCACGCAAGCACATTCCCTCAAAACTCGGGAGGAATGCTATTCGTGTCACCTTCCTTCCTAACGTTCATAGATCTCAGGAGCCCATGCACCCGATCAAATGTAATCACAGGCAAAGACATAGGACACCTGAGAGGAGAAGGAGGAGGAGGAGGAGGAATGCTAGAATCGTCCAGGGTTGAGTTAGAGGAAAATAGGAGGCCAAAGAGATTGGCCTTTTCAGTTGGAGAGTTAGCAACAGCGCCATATCAGATCGAATAAGAGGAGGGAAAGGCAGATTTACATAAGCAGTTAGAGTATGTTTTTAAGGGTGAGCTAGAAAGATTTACTCAGTAGGAGAACTTAAGGAGGTTAGCGCACTTTCGTTTGATGAAAGCCCGCTTTGCTCGTCGAAGAGTATCCCTGCAACGATTTCTAGCTGAATGAAAATTAGCGAGAGTGATAGAAGAACGAGAATTTTTCCACTCCCGATACGCGCTGTCTGTCTCTAGCCTGAATGGCCAGAGAACAAGCACGATCGAACCATGGATTATGAGGAGAAAGATTTAGTCGAAGAAGAAATGAACCTGCTCATCCATC
>JABUQX010078721.1:22500-30000 GCA_015478945.1 Trachelipus rathkii
TTACAACTTATTCATAATTGCGTCTATTCTATTTCTTTATTAATTAAAGTGCATATTATAGCACACGATCTAAAAATATTATTATAAATAAATAAAGTGAATAAAATAAGGGTTCAAATTATATTTATATACTAAAAGCAAACTCATTAACTCTATTTTACATTTTGATCCGTAATGACGGGTAGCGCATAATTCTAATCTTTAATAGCTCTCTAAAACTAAAGCGCTTATATCAGTTTAGAAACTAACTATTATATACACTTTAAAGAAAAAGATAAAAATAAAAACACATACAAGTCAAATAGAACTGGCATTGCGCAATATCATCTCAAGTGTATTGATCTCGCGATGAGGTACATTACTAAAGAATAACAAGAATGTTCGTGCTTATGTGAAGCTAGTGAAATGGTGATACGAATACATTATCAGGATGATCAATGGTTACACCTAATCTGTATACTCGCTATAACGCTGCTACATCTTGTAATTATAAATTAGCCAATTTATTATAATCTGGCAGCCGGTTTAGATTATTATTCACAAGCTAATATGTTTCAAGGGCAGTCTTAGGTTCACTTTAGTGCTTAATCTCTGTACAGAGCTGTGACTCTCACTCAGAATTCTCGATCTGGATGATTGAGTGAACAAATAATTCATGATTAGAGATTTTATATTTGTATTTTATATAACGCTTTAGATATTTTGTTCGTTCTTTAATTAACACCAGATATTAGCCTTTAACAAAAATATTATATGGCTCGATGCTAATCGGAGAACTATTATACTAATATTTACTAATTGGGCCTAGTTTCTAAGAGATTAATTCGTGATCCAATGAAAGATGTTATTTATTAATATAATATATTTATAATATTTAATTATTATTATATATTATTATTATTATATATTATATAATATATATATATTTATATTATAATTATTATGTTTTAATATATATATATATATATATAATATATTATATATATATATATTAATATTATATATATATATTATAATTTAATACTTATATATATATATTGATATATTTATATATTATATAATTATTAATATATTATTATATTTAATATATATATTATTATATATTAGTATATATATATATATATTTATATATATTAATTTAAATATTATTAGTATATATATATGATAGTAATTTAACTATTATAAATTATAAAATAAATATTTTTCCATATTACCTTATTAATTACAGTTATTTACATAGATTAAGGATCTACAGATTTTTATAAATGATAGGACGAATTTGTTCTAGATTTGGAGAATGTTTATTTGATCAGTTTAGGATTTTTACATTTGGTACAATAGTTATTAAACTTCGTAGTGTAGAAGAGCACCTCTATTACAAACCTCAAAATTAATTATAAGATTAAAAGGAAAATATAAATTTTTATTTTTTATTAATTTTATTGTAAATAATTTTCTTTTTAATTTTTTAATTGTTTTAAAGCAAATTAAGAGTCTATATAAGTAATTGCCAGGTACAATTGCTATTATTTATATCCTTACTTCTTTCTGGGATTGACGTCCTATCTGTAGTTCAAGTTGTATTTTAGTGGTCTAGTTACTCTAATTGGGAATCTACAGATATAGGAAATAATTCGTCTTGAAACACCAGAGTATTCTTCAGAGCTACATGGACAATACACATATATTTATTTTATAGTACACCACTACGTACTGGCACTCACTGATTCTTAAGGTCTATGTGTTTGGAATATCTTTACAGGAATTATATCCTTCACAATTGATTATTGTCCCCTCAACGAGTAGGACATCCGGCTAGCGGTCTTCGAACACTTTCGATCCTTTAAGGAGAAACTAAACTTATTCCCCTGCGGACGTCATCTCTCGTGATAACCAACCTAACAAACTTGCATGACTTGCTGCTGCTCTCTTCAACGGTCCTCCCTTAAAGCGTCCCATCCGGCTGAAACACTACGTCTCTTCCGGGCTCGGCTCCCGGGCTTGCGTCTCAATGCTGCATTCAGCAAATCATAATTGTCGCAATGGCATATTCCGTAGTAATTAAATCTTAGAATTGGAAGTTAATAGTAAAACTTATCTACAAATATAATGTAAAAACTAAAAAACAACAACAACAACATGAATCTAATTATTATTTATATATATATGTATTCTATTTTCTAAGCTCACACTTTCTAAAAGAATCTTTTCAGAAGATTGTAATGATTAATATTTATTAGAATAATAATAGAAAGGTTATTATAATTCAGTGTGCTTTATTAAATGTTGTTAATCTCTCATTAAGTAGTATTAAACTTTTATTACGAACTATTTTCCTAATATTATTGGTAAATTCTTAAAAGCATTCTCCTTTCCTAATAGTTTCGCAAGGTTAATATTTTTTCGAAATTTATTTTATATATAAAACTAACAATATACCAAGAACACAAAATATATTATAGTGATATAATACTATAACAATCACACACACAAAGTTGTTTGCCATCTTTTCAAATATAGATCAATGCACTCCTTTAATCCATCTAATTAAATTATTACAATAATTGATTAAAAGATCGATATTAATCTAGCAAGTATATTATTAATATAACATAAAAAAATAACATTAAAACAGAATAAATATAAATACTATTAAACATCCAAGCCGAGCGGGATACATCGAATATCCATTTTTCTTATATTACAATATAAGTAATTGTTTCTCTATATAATACAAATGACTAAATCTACTTAAATTACCAATATACTGGACTTTGTACTTTTTAGAT
Organism: Trachelipus rathkii; assembly: GCA_015478945.1. Lineage (NCBI taxonomy): Eukaryota > Metazoa > Arthropoda > Malacostraca > Isopoda > Trachelipodidae > Trachelipus > Trachelipus rathkii. The sequence goes on from JABUQX010078721.1 coordinate 25,290, forward strand.
TAACTATATCGCTAATAATAATTATATTATGGAATTTTGTTCCATCATATTTTTTACAGTTCACTATGCCATATTTATTTTTTCAATATATTGATAAATCACTTAATTCGTGTATTGTAAATAAGTATATTATTAGGTATTAGATAATCTCACTCACCTTACTCTAGTTATATTTTACTGTACCTATTTATTAATATTACTTTGAAAATGTTTAAGTAAAATTAATTAAATAAATATATATACATATATATATTATATTTACATTCTGACTACTAATTTCCATTAATTAAATAAAATAGTATAAATTAAATACTAAAAATAAAGAAACAATAAAAATATATAATTAATATTATAACATAATTTAATAATTTATATATATATTAATATATAATAACTAATTCTACCTATTATATAGACACTCAAATATAGCAATATAATAAGGATACGGGAAGTATAAAGAAAAAAGGCTTACATCCTATTATAATTAATATCAATCATAACTTCTATATATCATAAGACAAGCTATATGAAACTTAAGAATAAATATTCCGGTGATATATATCAGCATCTAGTGACAGAAAAATTATTACTGATAATTTTATATATATATATATTTCATAAATACGACCATCTTATATATCTATTATATATATAAAAATCATAAAATAATAAATTATATTATTAAGTAAAAAAATATATATAAATCTAGAATCCATGGTCAGATTTTGAAATTCACATCATAAAAATAAATAAATAATAAATTAAATAAAATAATCTAAAATTCATCTATTATTATATATATATATAATAATATATTATAATATAAATAAATATATATAAAATATATCAATTATATATTAATATTATATATTATATATAATATATAAATTATATATTATAATAAATATATTATAATTATTATATAGTATTTATACATATATATTATTAATATTATATATATATAATTAAGTTATTTAGTAATAAATTACATAATATATATAATATATATTATATATAAAAAAATATTATAAAAATTTATTATATTATTAATTATATTATTAATTATTATATATATATTTATATTTATATATATATATATATATATATATTAATATGATATTATAATATATTATAATATTTAATTATATATATATATACTATATATTTAATATATATATATTTATATTATATTAATATTATATATATATTATTTATATATATTAATATATATTTAGGTTATATAAATATAATTATATTATTAACAATAATATTAATATCTATATTTATACATATAATATATAATTATAATATATACTATATATTATAATATTAAAATAACTATATAATATATTATATATATAAGTATATATATTATTAATTAATATATTAATATATATATATACGTATTATTAGTATAATATATATTTAATATATATAATTATATATTTAATTATTTAATTTATATATTATATATAGTATATATTAATATTATATATTTTATGAGTAAAGTTCTTATATTTATTTGAATTCAGTGTAATATTTTAATGTCTTCTGAAAAAATTAATTATACATTCTACAAAACAATTTATATTTCTAAGTTCAGAAAGATTTAATTTGTATCTACGGTTATTCTAGATTCAGAGAAAGTTATTATATTCTTAATCCCATTGTGCGACACAGACTTATATCGCTGGAAATGCATTTAATTATTGTGACCCATTGAAACAAAAGTCATAGCACACTTAAAAGAAAATTGTTAATTTATTAAATTAAACATTTAATTTATTTTTGTTATAAAAAAGGGTTAAGAATATAAAATATTAAATATATAATTAATAATGGAACTTTAATTATTGAAAATTATTTATAGAGATGTCACAGACACAAAAATAAATGGACAATTCAACATTCGCTTCTCAACTTTTAATATTGTAATTCAAGGTTAACGTTCTTAAATTGATGTATTTCACTATTATAAGGTGAGTAACTCATAATTTAGTCACCAAATAATTTTATATTAAAAAATACCCTATAATAAACTTATCAATTCTCACATCACTATTTCTCTAAAATTTGTAGTGAATAATTATTCCATATATATGTAATAGTAAATAAATGGACCTTGGAAGGAATAAGAATTTAATTGGCACTCGATTAGTAGGTAAATTATTTGATTAGATATCCTCTTAAAGTTCTACTTGAGATACCCTTTTTTTAATTTGTTCAGGCAATTCTGGTAAGGACATCTAATGGTTCTTTCCTTATATTAAAAGGCATTCACAGTGGGCTATCACTTTATTAAATAAACAATTAAGACACAAAGATAACGGACAGTTGGTATTTTCTTTAATTTAATAATTTACCTATCCTAATAAATTAGAAAATTAATTTAAAACTTAAATTGGTGTGTGGAGGGGTATGTATATGAACAATAAATTAGGGTTTTCTTCTATAACGGGTAACTAATTCTTCCTAAAAACGGTAATTTCACATATAAAGAATCTTTTATTAGCAGAATAATATAAGTGGAGAAGGTTGAATTTTCATCGGGGGTGTTAGTTAGTGTTTTTAAATAATTTGTGCAATTAAAAATAGGGGTTGGGGGGAAATCATTTTTCAAAAAATAAGTTTCTTAAATAGTCAAGTTTCATTTGCTAAGATTTAGAAGAATAAAAAATTTGTAACCTCTAAATATTATAATATATATATATATTCATATATATTATATATTAGATATATGATTATATAATATATAATATATATAATATATAATATACTATATTATTAGTATTATATATACTATATATATATATATATATATAATATATATACTATATAGGATAATATATATATATATATATATATATATAATATATATAATATATATCTATATAATACTATATGCAAAGGTGGCGGGCTCAAGAAAAAGAATAGATATATTATATATATATATACTAATAATATAATAGATATATATTATATATATATATATATATATATATATACTATATATATAATATATATATATATACTATATACTAATATATACTATATATATATGCAAAAGTGGGCGGGGCCTCAAGAAAAAAATCGATATTATATATATTTATATAGTATAGTTATATTATATATATATATAATTAATATATAGTATATATATATATAATATATAATATATATACTATATTATAATATATATATATAATATATATATATATATACTATATATATATTATGTATAAGGCAAAATGGGCGTGGCCTCGCTGAATATAAATACTTGGACGTCCAAGCACTTCGATATTTGAATTTTAAATAGAGGTGGAAGTGGGAATAGCTGAAGCCGATTGGTACAAGAAACCTAATAAATATTTAGAATCAGCGCATGAAATATGTTTTAAAAAGATTTTTTATTTTTTTTTACTAAGAATTTTCCTCAGGGAAAAACGCAAAGATGCAAAGAGTTGGGGTCTCTCGGCCTCCGGGGAACTACGGGTTGGACTATTTCCCCCCGTTCCGAGGGTCTCCGGAACCCCCGCTACTTTTGGTGTTTGGGTGTCGCGGGGGTTTCCTCCGCCCCTCGCCTACGGGTATGGAAAACGTGCAGCCTGCCCTATGTCCACACTAGCTTCCGCCCGGGAGCCCCCCCTAAAAAAAATTACTAAAACCGATCTGATTCCGCATATAACTTTATTGTGATATTTTTTTATAAAATTTTATTTGTTTTCAGTCTCTGTCCTCTAAAGTTAAAATTTTAAAACACAAAATTTTTATACTAATTTTTACTCTATCCCCAATACTATTCATAGCACCTTATCATAACGGCCCCCCTGACCGCAACGATAAGTGTCTTCATTTACTCTAGTAATATGTAAGTTTCAGAATAATACGGGAAACTTCCTCTAGTATATCTATGGGGTTTCCAGCCTAATTAAATAAATGTTAAGAGAATAGACGTAGCTCCTCCTTTAATATTTGATGATAGTTCTATTATAGTAGTATTCATCAATTAAAATTAAATTATTAACACGATTATTATTATTATCTTGCATCATCAAACATTAAATATTATTATATAGTTAATTCATCTTCACTAAACTATGTTGTAAATAAAACATCCATATCAGGCCATATCATAGTGAAAGATTACTCTTCTTATGTCTACAAAAATCAGAATGGGTACCACAATAGATAGAACCAACTCTGATTAAAAAGTATTCAAAGAAACGACAAAAGCAAGAATAATAGACCCCACCCCTAAATTATGCTCCAATTTACACACTCAAACGATATAACTTGACCAGGAGATAAATCAAAATTTAAATATACAAAGGTAACCACACATCTCATTGCCCCACGCAGTCTATATAAAGGATTCAGACATATATGAACTGAACCGCGATATATATATATATTAATATATATATATATATATATATAATATACTATTATATATATATAAATATAATATATCATATATATATATAATAATCATATATTATATAATAGGACTTATAAACCAATGTCATCAAAACAATTTAGTATTGAAAAGATTGTAATAATTTTTATCAGCAAAATAAAAATTAAAATTCGATTTGCTATAAAAAGAACTTTACTTTTTTTATTTTTGAGCTCAAATTTGATTTATTTTCAATTCATTTATTAATTTTAGTTTTTGCGTAAATATCATTTATTGTGTCCACAATAAGTGTTG
>JABUQX010078721.1:35000-39494 GCA_015478945.1 Trachelipus rathkii
ATTATTATTTATGTATATTTATTATATTAGTTATTATATATTATTATTATTTATATTATATTATTATATATTATTGTTATATTATTAATTATTATATATATTTATTAATTATTATTATATTATTATTATATTATTATTATTATTATTATTATATATTATATGTATTATTATTGATTATTTATTCATTATGTGAATTATTATTAATTATTAACTATTTTTTCTCTCAAATTTTCTTTATTTTATTATGTTTGTTTGATATTTTATTCTATTTTTTGTTACTCCCTATCAACTATTGCAGCTTTTGTTTTCACACCGGAAACAGATTAGTTCAGGCCGAAAGCAGAATTATTTTCAAGCAGGACACAGAATACTTTTCAAACCGGAAACAAAAAAGTTTTGGTATTTTTTTTTTTTTTTATCATATTTCTACCAGAAACAAAAAAAGTTTTAGTATTTTATTTATCATATTTCCGCCAGAAACAAAAAAGTTTTAGAATTTTTTTATCATATTCTGCCGACAACAGAACTAGTTATGTTTTTATTTCGCGCTGGTCCACACTTTTGCATTATTACTTTTCAGATTGGTGCTGTGGTTGGCTTTCTTCCTTTCCTTCTTTCCTCTCCCGCAAATTCTTATATTCTCCCTCTCTCCACTAATATTCTTTCTCTTGCATCATCTCACTGCACTCGTCAATGGTTGAGACGGGAATTCCACTCTTCCCCTACTCACACGTCATGTTCGTCTGCCTCTTTCTATACACGTAACCACCCTGAGCTAATGTTCTTATCGTTGACGTATGTTTTGCGCACCGTCGGCGATGAACAGACAAGATACGTGTATGTCTTGTCTTTCTTGCCCGGAAGATGTCTCGCTCCGTTATCAGATGACTCCATTCCTACCTTTATCTTCTGTCGACACTCCCTACATCTGCTCTTCGAGATCTTTTGGTCTCGTCGATGGCCTCCTAACTCAGCGAAGCAAAGTATGAGGATTCTACGTGCACCGTCGCTAGCAGATCAAAGCCTTCTGATCTCTCTGGTGCCAGATGTTGTACCCTTGATAAGTGTCCTCTCCTACCCTCCAGGATTAGTTTCCAATCCCGCACCACACGGCTTTTGTGCAGTAAACTTCCACATGAAACGTTCACATATTGTTCTCCACAGCGCTATGGACGCCAAGCTTTCTTCTCAGTAGGTAGCAGAGAGTGGCAGATGTCCCTGCGCCGTTTCAAACTCCAATGCCCCCGTATTCGCTATTTCTGCCCCTGTGCTGTCTTCCTCTTCTTCTGTCAAGTCTCAGGCAGTTTCCCCTTCCTTCTACCCTTGCCTCCCTGTCTTCTTCGCTATTCTTCTCTTAGAGGGGCGGTGTTTCTTCGGCGGGGGCGAGCTGCGGGCCGTGCAGGGGCGTGCGGTTCCGCTGCGTTCGCGGGCGGGGCGGGGGGGCAGGGGGGCGGGGGGCGGCGGGGGGCTCCGCGGCGGCGGCGGCGCAGAGCGCGCGACGTGAGCGCCTGGCACCGGGCCAGCGCGCGCGAGAGCGCGGTTGCCGGCCGCGGGTGGGGTTCGGGGTAGTAGGGAGAAGCCGCGTGCGTGGCGAAGCTGGCTGAAACCATGAGCATGGCAGACTATTCAAGGCGGAAGCTGATTGTCCATCTCCGCCGGCTATGCTACGGTCTCAAAGGGACTCTCTTCCCGCAATCGCTCCTGTTCAGGTCGTCACTTTTCTGACCGCTCTCCCACGCCAGGGCCGTCCAAATAATCCAATGGGTATTGGCCTTTTTACCACCACCGTTTGGCGCTGAAAGCGAAAACGGCTCAACCAACCCTGCACTTTGTTTTCGGGAAACCCGTCTTAGCCACGGTCATAAAAGGCGGTGGAATACAGTGGCCAACCCCCAATCTGTTTGTTCTTCCTCTCCGCCCTCCTCGTCTCAGGATGTCCTGCGCCTTTTCGACAGGTCCACAAACCTCTTCTATCTTATCGACAACGGAGCCTCGTATTCTTTGCTACCTCGAGATGCTACCAGAATCCGCGTTCCACCCTTCCTGACCGGGCTCTTTACGCAGCAAATGGTAGTACATCCCCGTCTATTTTGAGCGCCTGTGCACCTTAGACCCTCCTCTCTTCGCCGTCAATTCCTCTGGGTTTTGTGGTTGCTACGTGACCCAACCCATTTTGGGTGCTGTTTTCTGTCACATTTCGACCTTATGGTCGACATCCTAGAGAAACCAGAGATTGGTTGAGCGTTGTACGTCTCCTGTCTTCTGCAGAAATACCGTAGTATTCTTCTCGCTCTTTAAAGGCATCTCTGCGGGTTGCTCCTTCTTCGGTAACCTCCCCCTTCTTCACCACCTGCTGCAAGAAGGATTTCCGCGCACTGTTGAACCCTCTTGTCTTCTTCCTCTCCTGTCTAACATTCTGTGTCGCATCATAAAAGACTACTGGCTCTCCCAAACTTTCGCTCGTGCCGGCCGTCCTGCCTCCTTGACAAGCTTCAAGGCACCAAGGCGGAGTTTTGAGCACATGCTCGAACTTGGTATCGTCCGCCCTTCCAATAGTTCATGGTCCCCCCTCCATATGGTCCCTAAAGGTGCTTTCTGATTGGAGGCATGTGGAGATTTTAGGACTCCTGAACGCTTGCCACAAATACATCGCTACCCCGTCCCGCACATCCAGTCTTTCAAACCCTCGAACTGGCAGGCAAGAGCATCTTTTCCAAACTGGATCTTATAAGAGCTTACCACTCAAGAATACCCAGTCGCACTAGAGTACACTACCGAGAGAACGGCCATGCTCCCCCTTTGCCTCTTTGCAAGTACGACATCGGCATGCCTTTCTGGTTTGAGGGGTGCAGCTCAGATTTCCAAACGCTCACGATGACGTCTTAGAGTCCTCCCCTTCGCCGTTGCTTATGCTGATGACCTCCTCTAAGCTTCCTCTTCTCCGCCGAGCATGAGACATCTAAGTGCAAGTTTTTGCCAGTTGAAAAATGTTCAGGCTCTCAACCCGGCAAAGTGCGTGTTTTTTTGGTGTATCCCTTTCTCTCTACCTTTCTAGGGACACCACTGTCTTCCAGCGGATGGCATTGTGCCTCTTGCAAGCGGCGTGGAGGGCCTATTCGCACTCTCCCAGGCCTGCTTCTCTCAGAACGGCAGCTTCGTCAGTACCTCGGCATGCTTAACTTTTCATTCATGCGTTTCTCAATCGGAAGGCGCTTGACATTCTTCGACCCCTACCGCTCTCATCCCGCCCCAAGCACCGAGGCAGTTCTACAAAAGTGGACTGGTCTGACTAAGCTACTGCTGCTTTTAAAGCTTCCAAAGGAAGCACTCGCTTCTGCCACCCTCTAAGTCCACCCCCAGGACTCAGCTCCCGACCTAGGTTCAGGTAGAGCTCCGATTTGCTGTCGGAGGTGTTCTTCAGCAGCACCTGAACGGAGTGTGGTCTCCTCTCGCCTTTTTCTCTCGCAAGTTGCAACCTCCTGAGACACGCTACAGTGCTTTTGGGAGGGAGTTACTTGCGATATCTCGCCCGTCCGCATTCCGCTACTTTCTGATGGTCCGTGAGTTCCCACATACATCACTTGATGCACACCACTAACCTTCGCTATGCGTCTCCAGAAAACGAACGGCACTCTAATCGAGAAGCTCGTCACCTTGAGTATGTCTCACAGTTCACCACTGATGTCAGACATATTTCAGGTGTCGACAACTCACTGCTGACGCTCTCTCCCGCATTGAAATCGACGCGATTTTAGCCTTACCCAACATCGACTACGACGATATGGCAACGTGCCAGACTACTGAGGATCCTGCACTTCCACAAGACTCTTCTCTCAAGCTAGAGTGGCTACAACTCCCTGGGATAGAGAAGAGATTTCTGTGTGATGTTTCTCAAGGTACTCCTCGTCCTTTCGTACCTGCATCGTTCCGTAAGGCTGTCTTCCCCGATCTTCACTCGCTTTCCCACCCTGGCAATAAGGCTTCACGCAAACTGGTGACAGCTCGTTTTCTGTGGCCTGACGTCAATGCCGATATAGCAACTTGGTGTCGCACTTGTCTTCCCTGCCAGCGTTATAAGGTCCACCGTCACACCAAGTCCCCGCTAGGCACTTTTTTACCCCCTGATGCTGGCTTTTGAACGTGTCCACATCGACATTGTTGGACCTCTTCCTCCCTCCCGCGAAGAAATACATTCTTTATCGTGATAGAGTCGGTCACACGATGGACCCGAGCTATCCCCCTCTCTGCTTGCCAACGCGGATATCCATAGCTAAAGCCTTCTGCTCATGGATTTTCGCGCTTTGGCGTGCCGCTTTCTGTCACAACGGGACCAAGGTAGACCCTTTGAATCCTTCTTATGGAGACGACTTTGATGAAATCTTTTTGGTTCAGAGAAGATACACGACTTCTTTCAATCCAAAAGCGAACGGAATTGTTGAACGTTTCCACCGTCAGTTAAAGGCTTCTCTTCTAGCTCAGCCCAATCCGGAAAAT